>ML795146.1:189859-235507 GCA_009831015.1 Picea engelmannii
ATATATATATATATATATATATATATATATATATATATATATATATATATATATATATATTTATTTTTTTATTTTTTTATTTTTTTTTTAATTTAATAAAAATTTATATATATATATTTTTGAATTTTCACTAATTTTTAATATTTTTTTGGTTTTTTTTCTCATATTTTTTACATTTCAAGAGATTTTTTTATCATTTTTTTCAAAATATATATACATTTTTAAAATCACTGTTTTCTTATGGAAAATTTTAATTTTTTAGTTTTTTTTTTCCACTTTTTTTTGATGTTTTATTTTATTTTTCAAATTTGGGTTTTGAATATATATTTTTAAATGTATTGTTTTCATGACATTATGTATTATCTTGTGTTTGGAGTGATAAACTAAGATTTAAAAAGTAAGCATTTAAGGGTTGATTTTATGATTTTGTTTATAGTAATAATGATTTATTTTACCACTTTTAAAAAAATGCCATTTTAATACCTTGATTTTAGAATGTGTGCTATCGGTATCAATACTTTTCAATTTGATAGTTGATTTTGAGGTTTTGGTTTTAATGGTACCAATTGTTAAAAATACCATTTCAAATTATCTATAATTGTAATGTTTTGAAAAAAACATTTTGCTTTATGTAACATCATTTTTTTTATATGAGTTTTGAAGGCCATGCTTGAAAAATGTTGTAATTTTGACCCCGTTTGAAAAAATGATGCTACCAATAGCACCACTTTTTGATTCGGTGGTTGATTTTCATGTTTTTAAAGCAAAAATATGGGTTTTTTGAGCGAGAGTTCTCGTTTTAAGGTCACAGTTCTCGTTAAGTCGGTAACTTTGTTTTGTCCAGTTGGAGTCGATTATGATTTTTTACAATTTCTCGCGAAATGCCCATACTCATCACATATATTGCACTTGAAGGGAAGATGCTCATAGTCGAGTTGTTGGATGTGTTTCCAATTATCAAGAGAGATGGCCACTGCTTCAAGTATTATTTTCTCTAGATCAACCTCGACACACATTCTTGCGCATGAAAATATGTTTTCCTTTGGTTCGACATGGTCTATGTATCGACTTATGGAGTTGCCAATACAACGGAAGGATGTTGGATTGTTATATTCTTTGTAGTGAAAGTATATTCGAGGTGGATCGAATGACAATCGAATTCAAAGGAACCGATATCAAGTTGAAGGTTGAGGTGGATCGAATGACAATCGAAGTCAAAGGAACCGATATCAAGTTGAAGGTCTAGGTGGTTCAACCAAGTAAATTCGAAGTTGAAGATATCGACAACAAGTCGAAGGTCGAGGTGGTTCGACCAGGTAAAGTCAAAGTTGAAGACGTCGAAAACAAGTCGAAGGTCGAGTTGGTTTGACCGAGTAAATTTGAAGTCGAAGACATCAACAACAAGTCAAAGAGGTCAACTGACAAGAGGTCGACAGGCGGGCATGTGACAACCGACTGAAGACCAAATGAAGGTCGACTGGTAATTCGACTTGGTAGTCGGCTATAATAAAATCTTGAGATTCATGGGATTTGTAGCTAATGATTTGCGTGGATCTGTAACCTTCTTTGGGTGCCTTTTCTTTAGGGTTTTTCCTACTATAAATCCTATAAAGAAGGCGTGTTGTAATGTTGAAAAACTAATCGCTAATCAATAATCATAGAGGTTGCTAGTCATGCAGATGTAAGCCGAATTGGCTACAGGGTTGTTCTTGTGTAAAGGAAGAAGGTATGATGTCGATTGTGTCTTAGGTGTAGACCAAGGTTAGGCATGTAACCTTTTATTTTGAATGAATAAGACAACAAGAGAGAAAAACGTTGAAGGAATGTTGGTTTTCTCGTTTGGCTTTCTAGGGTAAAATCTATGTGTACTTTGTGTTTGATTTGTCATTAAATTTCTTATTTAAATATTTCTTCCTCTCTTCTGCTAGGTTTAGTGTGGAAGTGTTCCTCATTTCCTAACATGTGGTATCATAGATTGGTTTAACAATATTGGATCTAAGCTAAACCCTAGGTTTAGTAAGAGTCGTAAGTTAGAAATCTTTAAAGATCGTGTTAAATAATGGCGAGCAACTCGAGAATAGAGATCGGAAAATTCAATGGTCGTAATTTTGAGCTTTGGAAGATTAAAATTGAAGATCTCCTTGTATATCAAGAATAATGTGTAGTATTTTGTCTAGGTACCATTCTGACAGGTATGTCGACGAAAGAATGGGAGAAACTTGAGAGAAGTTCAAGGAGTATGATTCGAATTTGTCTTGCAGATTTGGTACTGTTGAATGTCTCAGGTGAAGATTCGACCAAGAAACTGTGAGAAAAGTTGGGGAGCTTGTACCAATCAAAATCCCTGGTAAATAAGTTGTTTCTTAGAAATAAACTATACCTTCTGAGGATGAGTGAGGGCAGATCGGTGACTGAGCATTTAAATGCGTTTAATACCATTATAAGCCGGTTATCTTCTGTGGATATTAAAATAATTGAGGAGGAGAAATGTGTTAGCCTATTATGTTCTTTGCCAGACTCCTGAGATAGCTTAGTCGTGGCTATAGGGAGAAATTCAACCACATTAGCGCTAGAATACGTGGTTTCATCTCTACTGTCAGAAGAAATGCGAAGGAAGAACATGGAAGGATCGACCAAAGATGCATTAGTGGTGAGAGGTCGACCGATTGACATAGATAAAGGTAAATTATCCTATAGAAGGTCTAAGTGAAAGGGTATATCTAAATCCCCTTTTCAGTCAACGAGAATATGCTGGAAATACGGTAAAGCTGGGCATTACAAAAGGGATTGCAATTTGAAGGCGATGGAAGTCATTACAAGATTCGACGACAAGCAATCGATTGAGAGAAAGATGACTCCATATAAGGGAGGTGATGTGTACCTGGGGTCGACTAGGACATAGTTGAGTCAAGATGTTTGGTTGATCAACTCAGGAGAATCCTATCATATGACACCACATAGAGAAGGGTTCAACGAATATGAACAATATGAAGAAGGAGAAGTGTTCTTGGGGGACGACTCGACAACCAAAATTTTCGGACGAGGAAGAGTTTGACTGGTACCGTAGGATGGGAGGAGTAGAACCCTTCCATGTGTGCTACACATTTCGGGTTTGGAAAAAAACCTGATATCTGTCCGCAAGATGAGTGATGCAGGGGTGCATACTTTATTTCAGAAGGATATGTGCAAGATGGTTAGAGGTGCAATGGTCTTAATTAAAATAGTTCATATTGGAACCCTATACTAGTTATTAGGGAATGTTGACTCAACTGGATGCAATAACATCATTGTTCATGAAGTCGACTCGACTCGGCTTGGGCTAATTCAATTCAAACCAACTCGACAAGTCATTGTAAAGTCAACCCAACCATGCTATGGCACACGAGGATGAGACATATTGGAGAAAAAGGACTTCGAGCTATGCATGGTCAAAGATTTTCCTGAATGTAATTTAGAAGTCAACTTTTGTCAATGTTTCATATATGGAAAACAAAGTCAGGTGAGGTTCCCATCTAGAGCAACAAGGGAAAATGGGATTCTAGAGTTGGTTCATAGTGATGTGTTTGGCTCTCTTTCAGTGCCTTCACTTGGTGGATCCCTGTATTATGTCTCCTTAATAGATGGTTTTTTCAGGAAGACATGTATATATTTCCTGAGGAAGAAAGAAGAGGTTTTCAAGAAGTTCAAAGAGTTTAAATCTCTTGTAGAAAACCAGACAGATAAGAAGATTAAGGTGTTGAGAACTGAAAACGGTGGTGAATTCTATGGAAATGAATTTGATCAGTTCTGCAAGCGGTGTGACATAACATGTTAAAATACCACACCATATACCCCACAAAAAAATGGAGTTGCTAAGAGAATGAAGAGAACATTGATGTACAAGGCAAGGAGCATGCTTAGTGGTGTTGGGCTCACACAATAATTTTGGGCAGAGGCAGTCAACACTGCAAAATATCTATTGAATATGTCTCCTTAGTCGGTGCTAGTCGACACGAATCCACATGAGGTATGTTCTGGTAATAATCCTTTGGTCTCACATCTCAAAGTATTTGGTTGTGATTCATTTGTGCATGTTCCCAAGGAAAAGAGGAGCAAGCTGGACAAGAAGGCAGTCAAGTGTATTTTCATAGATACTTAGAAGGAATGAAGGGTTATAAGCTCTGGGATCCCGCATCAAGGAAAATAGTGTATAGTTGAGATATAGTCTTCAGAGAAGTCGGAAGGAAGTCCAAGCCTGAAGAAATGGTTCAAACAAAGAATAATCCATAGAAGGTGCGGTTTGAACTAAAGAACGAAGAAGATGATTCAGATGAGTCGACTGAATCAAAATAAGAGGTTGAACAACTAACCTCGATTGTAAGGAGGTCAGAATGAGTAAGAAAAGCAATCGAAAGGTATAGTATGTTGAATTCCATTTTTCATTTGTGTTAACTACCACTGACGATGAGCCCAAGTCGGTTGGGGAGGAAGTTGACTAAGTAGAGGGAAATCTATGGAAGGATGCCATGGTCAAAGAAATGGAATCCTTGCACAAGAATGAGACATGGGACTTAGTCGAATTACCTAGTGGAAGAAATACTCTTGGTAGCAAATGGGTATCCAAGAAGAAGATGAATGCAATAGGTCAAGTCGAGAAATTCAAAGTTCTACTGGTAGCGAAAGGATATTCCCAAGTTGAAGGAGTCGACTTCGGTGATATTTTTTCCCCTGTCACAAAATTAACCTCCAAGAGTACTAATGTCTCTAGATGCAACATTTGATCTAGAAATATAACATATGGATGTAAGACATTGTTCCTACACGGGGACTTGGAAGAAGAAATCTACATGAAACAACCTGAAGGATTTGTAGTAATGGGAAAGAAAGATTTGATGTGCAAACTGAAAAGATCCCTTTATTGTCTAAAACAATCACCAAGGATGTGGTACCAAAAGTTCCACACATACATCCTTAGTTTGGGGTTTGTGAGAAGTAAAGTTGATCACTACATATATTCCAAAGAAGAAGGTGGGAATTTCATGTATGTAGCATTATATGTCGATGACATGTTACTGATTGGAAATAACATGAACACAATAAAGGAGGTTAAGAAGCAGTTATCCTCTAAGTTCAACATGAAAGATATCGATGCGACGAACTTCATTATGGGAATGGAGATCAAGAGAGATCGAAAAACTAGAAATCTTTGGTTGAATGAAAAGAAGTATATTGAAACAATTTTGAAATGTTTCAACATGCAAGATTGTAAACCTATGAAGGTGCCAATTCTTGTGGGAGAAAGGCTAACTGCTAAGCAATGGCCAAGGACATAGGAGGAAATAAAGGACATGGCACATGTTCCCTATGCAAGTGTTGTTGGTAGTCTAATGTATGTGATGGTCTTCACTCAATTAGACATATCCCATGCAGTGGGAGTGCTGAGTAGATACATGTTGACACCTGGGAAGGAGCATTGCACAACTGTCAAGAGAGTATCCTGTATTTGTGTGGCACAAAATATTATGCTATATGATACCAAGGAAAATCTGGAGATGATAGTGAAGTAAATGTACATGGCTTTGTCGACGCAGAATCGACTGGAGATCTAGATCAACAAAGGTCGACCAATGGATATGTGTTCAAGATGTTTGGTGGAGTAATCAGCTGGATGAGTAAGCGACAAGTGGTTGTAGCCTTTTCAACAACAAAAGTTGAATACATGACAAACACTCATGGAAGTAAAGAAGTAGTATGGATATAAAGGTTGTCTTTAGGAATCAGGTTTGAGCAGAAAGCTATGAAGATAAGTTGCAATAGTCAAAGCGCAATATACCTGGAAAAGAACCCAAATTATCATTCTAAGACTAAGCACATTGATGTATAATACCATTTCGTGAGAGACATGGTGGAAAACAACAAGGTGTTGCTGGAGACAGTAGACACGTTGAAAAACATAACAAACTCTTTGACCAAGTCTGTGAGTGTTTTGAAGTTCTCTTGGTGCAGAGAGGCAATGGAAATGTTTTCCCTGGGTCTGTGAATGAGAGTTCATAGATATCCTGATTTCAGAAAAGAAAACAACAAGTGGGAGAATGTTGGGTTGTTATATTCTTTGTAGTAAAAGTATAATCGAGGTGGATTCACTGACAGTCGAAGTCGAAGGAATCCACAACAAGTCCAAGGTCGAGGTGGTTCAACTAGGTAAATTCAAAGTCGAAGATATCGACATCAAGTTAAAGGTCTAGGTGGTTTGACTGGGTAAATTTGACGTCAAAGACATCCACAACAAGTCGAAGGTCGATTAGGTATAGTCGAAGTCAAAGACATCGATAACAAGTCGAAGAGGTCAACTGACAAGAGGTTGATAGGTGGGCGTGTGGCAACCGACTGAAGACCGAATGAAGGTAAACTAGTAGTCATCTGGTAATCCAACTTGGTAGTCGTCTGTAACAGAATACTGAGATTTGCGGGATTTGTAGCCAATGATCTACGTGGATCTATAACCTTCTTTGGGCACATTTTCTTTAGGGTTTTTTGATCATGCAGATGTAAACCGAATTGGCTACATGGTTGTTCTTGTGTAAAGAAAGAAGTTATGATGTCAATTGTATCTTAGGTGTAGACCCAGGTTAGGAAAGTGAATTTTTATTATGAATGAATAAGACAACAAGAGAGAAGAATGCTCAAGGAATGTTGGTTTTCCCATTTGGGTTTCCAGGGTAAAATCTCTGTGTAATGTGTGTTTTCTTTGTCATTTACTTTCCTGTTTAAATCTTTCTTCCTCTCTTATTCTAGGTTTAGTTTGAAAGTGTTCCTCATTTCCTAACAAATACATCGTCGCTCCAACACTGAAGGGGGAGATGGGGAAATCAAACCCAAACTAAGACAACCGATGGGACATCATTCTCCGTGCTGAAATTAGGGGTCCATTTTTTTAGAGACATTCCTCGGGCTCTCAAGAAATATGGGCCACTTCTAAAAATTAGATCTCGATTTTCTTTGAGCTCAAATAAGAATGAAAAAAAACCTCTACCACAGAAGTAATGACTCAGTGAGTAAGCCTTTGATGAGGGGCTTCCAATTTTTCTTGAGCTACAAAGCGACCGTTTTTGGGGATGGTCAAATTCTTGTGAAGTCACCGATTAATCCATCCGCCAAGGCCAACGCCTTTCTCCTGGAGGTAGAAGGAAGAAGGGAGACCTTGGGTATTTCTACAAGCTTCTTCACGAACTGAGTGGGTTGAGATTTGGAATATTTCAGAGAGGCATAGATTATTGCATGGAAGGTGAGTGCATCGTCGTCTAGAGGGGGTGAAGACCCCCTCTCAATGTCAGGATCCATGATTGCGAACCAGGCCCAACAACGCACGATCTACAGTTTCATAAAAATTACAAAGCACATGTGTGTGATTACATGCATCCTCTCCTCAAGGATCCATTGTTATATAGATTATTCTCTGTATAAATTTACTCCATCCTAGCGTATCAGTCACACTGGAGATCATGAGATTATGAAAGGAAACTTTCGCAAATCCCTCCTTCCTCCTACTATTTACAATTTGCTAAATATACCAAAATCTATGTGAAGGACAATAGAGAAATTTTTTGCGACAATATAATCACTCACCCATATATTAGTGATGGTGCATCAGAATGACAATGAACTTCTAGTTATGGGTATGAACACAAATACAATCATAGTATTTTACATCACTCGAAAGTTAAAATACTCATTGTGAAAAGATGATCAATAATTCAAACACCAATCTAAGAATGAACCAGGGTATAGATATAATCTTAGATTAATCGAAAACAAAGACAAAATACTATCTACAATTGTAACCAGAGTCCATATTTTATCCCTCCAAAATTACGATTATTCAGTATTTTAACTCAACTAGCTATAAAACAGTAACCTTCTTGGAAACCAGAGACAAAAGACTATCTACAATTGTAACCAGAGTCCATATTTTATCCCTCCAAAATTATGATTATTCAGTATTTTAACTCAACTAGCTATAAAATAGTAACCTTCTTGGAAACCAAAGACAAAATTTCAAAAACAAAATTTATAAACCAAAACCAAATTTAAACTTATTTATTATAAAATAATTGCAGACCAACAACGAGCTGAGTGAGCAATTTCCACCCAATCATAGGCAATCCACAACGGATACCACCCCGTAGCCAGACTATGATACCACCAGGGCGAAGTAGGATAAAATCACTCTAAATCATAGACTTTTACAGGTTCAAACCAATTATTTTTACTCCTAGCTTCTTGAGGACAAAGTAGCACTAAGGCACCCACATACCTGCCCCATACAACACAAGGAGAACCTCCTTCTCTGCAATAAAGTACCTAAGAAATTACTCATTTTCATGCTATTTAGTGTGTTCATAGAAGGTCCAGGATGTTATCTCAAGTTTTAGCAGAATTCTCTATGGTTTCTTGGGTTTTCTCAATCTTCCATGCTATCTTTCATGGATGATCTATTCTACATGGACTTGCCTCCCAATTTTGTTGTCTAGCCTCTCAAAAATCTATTCCACTTATTTTTCTAACAACCCTTCCCTCCTGATTTGAATTTTTCTCATGCATCATGACAAGAGCATTCAAAATCAATTTATTTTCCTAGTTCCAAGAATGTAGGGGATACAACTTGCTAGATTTTAGGAAATGGTGGCTCAGATTGATGAATTTGTTTCGTCCAATCCTCTCAACCATTTTTATCTTTGAGATTCAATTTTGAAATGGGTGAGGGTTCAAGGTAACATAAGGTAGTTTTTCTTATCCATAAACCCTCTTAGACCCCCTCACCTTTCCCCTCTTGTGGTATCATAGCCCCTATAGGCATTCAAGCTCATCCGACCTTGGTCATTTTTATTAACTGCAAAAATAAAATACTTATAATATTCAAAAGAGTAAAACTGGGATATTACAATCATCCTAGTTTGTATCGATTTTGTTTCTTAATTAAGACATAGACGATGTCATTGATCCCATAAGTTTTTGGGTCGTACTCATTGCTATAACTTTAAAACAATGTTATTTCAAACTTGAACTCAAGAATCATGAATCGATGCCTTGAGGCAAGTCCATGATTTCAATTTCTATTGTTCGTAAATGGAGAATTTTAGTCTAGATGACGCAAACCCCCACCTCCTCCTGGGGCTCGCGTGACCTCCCGGTCTAGGATCGTTCATATTCGGAGCTTAATCAACTCTTGGATCCCTACTGGATCCCCTTTTTATGTTCACAGGTCCTTCTGATTTCTACTTGAGTACATGTCCATACGATTCCCAACCCCCACAAAATGCTTCTTTGAGCCCCTTTTTATCTTAAAATCAAATTAGGTCTCTATCCCTTTTGTTCATGTGGGAATCGTATGTGACCATGGGTTAGGACCAAGTGCATAGCCAAAATGCATTACTTTGGTGCTCCAAAACTTTGGGCTCTGGGATATTTACAACCAATTACTTCCAAAACCTTCGAACATTGAATTAGCGGACACCTGAACAACTACGGGATCGATGGTCTATATCCCCCACCGAGATCTATGGATCATAGAAAGCTTCGGGGCCCCGGGCTTCGGGACTTCAAGGATCTTCCCTACACAACTCTGCCCATCCTTCGAATGCTGAATTGGCGGAGGCTAGATCCGCTCTCCACGTGTCCCTCCCGACAAACGGTCGAGATCAACTCCAACCTTCGGTATTCTTGAACCACAAGACTTTTTCTCCTCTGTTCTCTCGAACTGTTGGACTCGCAAATTCTGATATCTATTGACATGTGTACTCACTATCAACTGCTAGGATTTTCTTCGGTTTTCAAAGCTACGGGAGTCTTGCGTATTTTACAACCACGCTCCAATTCCTCCGGATAGCCAAACTTCCAGACTACCTCCGATCTATGGACACATGTCCTTGCTGATGGACGGTCCATATTCACTCCGGATCCCGAGACTTCGGGAAAATTTTCTCCTTTGTGCCTAAGCACGAAAAATATCCGAACTCACGAAGTCCAAAGGACTTCAAGGGTTAAAACCTACGCACCTTCTCCAGATATGATAGTCGTAAGAGATCCTGACTCCTCCCAAATGGATCTCATCCACTCGACCTTCAAACAAGATAAACTATTTTTTCCAAGGACTTCTGCCCACTATTTCTCCTAAGATTGATCTCTTAAGGTGATTTGAAACCCTGGCGCACTCCTTGCGCTCTCCTAAACTCTGAAAGACTTCAAACTTAAATAATTATGGAAAGCCTTCCTGCACACTCCTTGCGCTCTCCTTCCTGAGAACTTTTTCAATACTTGGCTAAGTGTTGGCCCGGTGCACGCCTTGCACAGGTATTCTCAAGCTTCTATACTCCACTGAGTATATGTGCACTCCTTGCACTCACTCTACAAAAAATCATGCTATCTCTTCTGAGCTACTGAGTCAGACAATGACTCTGCCTTCACACTCCTTGCATGGCACTCTGCACTCCTTGCACCAAATTTTCAGAAGGGAAACAATTGAAACTTAAAGAACATCAATAGTTCATTCATCTAACCATGAAATTCACACATAGGCATATAAAACACAGAAAGCAAATAACACAATATTACCCATATTAACTTTGAGAAAAGCAAAAATCAGACATACGAAGCAAAAATCCTCTATTATATTCATTCATAAAATATTTACACTGTTTTCTTGTAGCTCTCCACTTCTCTTCTTCAGCAAGATAACAAAATTTACTTCAACAACTTTAACAACAATTCTCAGCAGCCTCTTTCGAGCATAGATTACATATATTTATACACGAGGGGATTCTTGAGCCTTCCCTCCATATTATCTTAGTGCTTTCATATCACAATTAAAATCATCCTACCGCTAGGTTGATTACAATTGAATAAGAATTTACAATATAGATATGAGTCGATGCTCAATATATGTACAAATCTACGACTAATTAAAGCAATTACAATCTCCTGAAGTATTTTTTTTTTTGTAAGTAAGTTTTTTTTTTGTATTATATATAAAAAACCTTCTGAGGTCCAAGATCAAGAGTACATAGCTGAGTCAAGCGGTTGTAATTACTGAACTGCTCCATAAGGAGAAACCAGTTCAGCCAACCATAATAAGCTAGTTGCAAAAATTACTAACATTCCTGAAGAAAACTAGACAAATTAACTACCATGAGAGCCACTAGAGCTAAAGTAAGGAACAAGCTGTGTGTAATCTGGCACATACTCTGGCAGGAGGCCTGGCCAGGGTTCCTCAATGACAGGTGTCCTACCGCTGAGTGTCCATTGCATGTCCGTGGCGTCGTCGGCTTTGTCCTCGTTAGCTTCCAGCTTTGCACTTGTCGCCGAGGGAGGCTGCTGGAGTCTGGGGCCTTTCTCGTCCACTGCTGCTGCCGGAGCTAGATCTGCTTCACCACGTTCGTTGCCTGCCAGGGTCGGCACGCTCACGGAGTCTGTCCTAGGTGGAGGTGTGTTTGTCTTTTCCTCAGACTGCACTCTCCCCTCTGTATCATCGTGTTGGAGGCTGCCCACGTGGTCGCTAAGAGAAGCATCACTGGAGTCCTCAGGAGAGGTTTCAGGGGGATTGGCGAGGAGCTAAAGCAGGATGGATAACCTCCCCTCCATTTGTTGAACTCGAAATTGGAGGTCGTTTACTCCGTCTTGGAGCTCAAAGACCAAGTCATGTAAAATGGCATATTTTTCACGCGGAAGGTTGGGGCAGGGTGTGTTTGTTGTGCTACGTCGACCATGAACAGGCGCCATGGGAGGAGGAGAGTGCTGGGCGGAGGGAGACCACCAGGAATCGAAAACATCAATGATAGCCAGACAGTCAAGAGCCTGGGTGGATGAACCAGAGGGCGAGGAGGAAGTGCGGGGGCGTCGGGGGTGCCAAGGAGAGCCCCGGCGTGGGCGCATTCTCTGTCGCGGCATGGCGTGGGTTGGCTGCTGCAGAAAGTCTACAGAGCCAGGGGGAGGGGTAAGGAGCATCCAAGAGACCATGAAAGCTGTCGAGCTAGAACCAGAGCTGAACAGCCGAGCGATAACATAAGAGGGAGAATTCATTGTGCTATTCGTAAGGGTGGTCGAGGGAGCGTGAGTTAATGCCCCTCCCATCGTCCTGAATGCGTTTTAATGCTCGGGGGTGACGGCTTCAGCAGGCACGAGCCGAGCACATGGCTCCGTGCCATGCTGGCCTCCCCTTTCCGCCTCTACGCGCCAGGTGGTGGGCACTGACACCCCATCCGGGTGATCTCCTGAAGTATTTACAATGGCTCTAGCCTCATAATATTACGAAGCCTTTAATTACAATTACTTTTAAAATATGAAGGTGTCTCGCTCTCCTTGGAATTCAAGTCAGTTTAAATGCATGTGCTGGATGTCGAGTCATCTTCCACTTGCCTCGTTGAATTTTGATAGTGATGCTCCTGCATCATACTCCTCTGGACAAAAATATTCATGGACTCCTGTCCATGAGTTGCTGTAATGTATTTTCATGCTTCTGGATACCAGTCTCAGTTACCCAACTGTCATCTTCTAATGTATGATCTTTCCACTTAACCAGATACTCATAGTAAACTTTCCTCCTGGTCTTCTTAGCAATCCTCTGGTCTAAAATCTTCTCTATCTGTGTCTTCTCTGATATGGGCATCTGTTGCTTCCATTGAATCTCCTCTTGTCCATCTTTCTCTTATGTATCTTCCATCCTGTAAGGGTATACGTCTTCTACATTGAATATTGGTGATATTCCAATGTCCTCTGGCAATTCAATCTCATAATCATTTGTAGCAAATTTTCTAAGGATCTTACAAGATCATATATTTTTCATATTCAGTTTGTTATATTTCCCTTTAGGAAATATTTCCTTCCTTAGGTGTGCTAAGACCTGATCTCCAACTTCGAATTTTACCTCTCTTCTTCTTTGGTCTATTTTGCTTTTATATTTTTGGCTGCTATTCTATAATTGTCCCTTGATTCGGTCTTGAAACTTCTGCATTTCTGCAACAAAGTCTTCTGCTCCCGCACTTCGGAACTCATCTCGTCCCAAATATATCAACTCTGAAATTCCTCTTGGATGCATCTCATATACTATTTGGAATGGACTCTTACCAGTACTCCTATTCGGTGAGTCATTATAAGCAAACTTTGCTTGGGGCAGAATTTGATCCCACTGACTGTTATGTTCAATGACTAAACTCCTTAACAGATTCTGTAGGCTTCGATTTACTACCTTAGTCTATCCATTTTTCTAAGGATGATATGTCGAATTGAAAGAAAAAATTGTCCCCAACTTCTTCCACAAGGTTCTCCAAAAGTGTCCCACGAATTTGGTATCTCTATCTGAGACTATACTTCTGGGAAACCCATCTAATCTCACAACCTCGAAAAATAAATTCGCTATGTGAGTAGCATTGTTGGTTTTTTGACACGGTATGAAATGTTCCATCTTTGAAAATCTATCAACCACTACAAAGATTAAATCACTCCCTCTCTGGGTTCTTCGCAATCCCAGAAAAAAATCCATGCTTATGGCATCCCATGACCTATCTGGAATAGGCAACGGTTGATAGAATCCAGTGTTTTGTTGCTTTCCTTTGGCATACTGGTAGATTCTTCATCTGTTCATGAATTTCTTCACATCAGATCTCATACCTAGCCGATAGTATGAAGAACTCAATTGCGCATATGTTTTATCATGGCCGAAATGTCCAACCAAACCTCCACTATGCTTCTCTTTTAGCAAGTTATCCCTCATTGAGCACTTCAGGATACACAATTGACTTCCTTTGAAAAAAAATATTTCTTGGATAAGATATTATATCCATTGACTTATGTCCCTTGGCAAAGGGTTCTCACATGCTTCATAAGCTTCCTTGAAATATGGATCTTCCTGATACATCTCCTTGAGGTATTCAAGTCCAAAGGTCTCTACCTGAAATTCCTACAAGATCAAACATCTCCTGCTCAAAGCATCTGCAACTTTGATAGTGCTTCCACTAATATGCTTAATAACAAAAGTAAAATTTTGCATGAATTATACCCATTTGGCATGCCTCTGATTCAACTTCTCTTGTTTGGTTATAAATTGCAAAGCTTGATTGTCAGTATACAGACAAACTCCTTCAGAATAAGATAATGCCTCCACTTTTTCAAAGCTTGAATCAAAACATAAAATTCCTTGTCATACGTGGAATATTTTCTCTTAACACCATTCAGATTCTGACTGAAATAAGCAACAGGCTTATTGTCTTGACTTAAAACTGTGCCAATGGCTACTCCACTTGCATCACATTTAACCTGAAAAATCTTCTTAAAGTCTAGCAGAACTAGAATAGGTTGTTCTGTTATCTTTGCTTTTAACACTCTAAATCCTTTCTGATCCTCTGTTGTCCAATTGAAAGACTTATTCTCTTTCTTTATGGTTTCCAGTATGGGTGCACAAATACTCCTGAAATTCCTAATGAATTTCCTGTAAAAACTTGCCAACCCATGAAAACTTCTTACTTCGAACACGCTTCTTGGAGAATGCCATTCTATGATTGCCTTCACCTTCTCTGGATCCATCTTCAATTCATTTGAAGAGATTAAAAACCCCAAATATATGAGTTATGTTTTCATGAAAGAACACTTCTTCAAATTCACCAACAACTTCTCCCGCTGCAGCCTCCTCAACACCATATTCAAGTGTCTCAAATGCTCCTCTTCAGTCTTATTTAAAACTAGAATGTTATATAAATAAACAATCACAAACTTGCCAATAAAAACTTTGAGTACTTCATTCATCAACCTCATAAACATACTTGGGGCATTGGTTAATTCAAATGACATAATAAGCCACTCATACAATCCTTCATTTGTTTTGAACCTTATCTTCCATTAATCTCCCTCTCTCATCCTTATATGATGATAACCACTCTTCAAGTCTATGTTAGAAAAATAACTAGCTCCATTCAAGCAATCAATCAAATCATCCATTCCGGGTAAAGGAAATCTATACCTGATGGTTATCTTATTGATGGCTCTAGAATCTGTACATATTCTCCAACCTCCATCCTTCTTTGGACTCAACACAGTTGGTACGACACATGGGCTCAAACTTTCCCTAACCAAACCTTTATCCAACAATTCTTGGACTTGATTCTTGACCTCTTCATTCTCTTGAGGGGTCAATCTGTATGTTTCTTTGTTTGGAAAACTTTCTCCTGGAATAAGGTCAATGTGATGAATGATACTCCTGATGGGTGGTAAAGAGTGAGGTAACTCATCCACCACAATATCAACAAAATCATCTAATAACTCCTGAACTTTGATAGTAAAATCATTCATAGAAGTGTTGGTAAGGATGACTCTTGGCTTACCTACAACATCAAATTGAATTTCTTGTTCTTTCTTGACTTCTTTCAAGAGTTCCTTCCCACTCATGAGAAGTATATTAGGACTAACTTCCTCCTTGACTCCTTTATCTTCTATTGGAAACAACATATGCTTACACCCATTCTTCTCAAGGGTATAAGTGTTCTTCCTCCCATCATGTATGGCATTCCTGTCATATTGCCATGGTATTCTCAACAAAACATGACAAACATCCTTGGGTATAACATCACATAGGACTTCATCTCTATAACCACCTATTTTAAATTAAACTATACACTACCGACTTACTATGACCTGATGTCCTTTCTGCAACCAAGAAACCTTGTATGGATTCAGATGTGCAGTCGTCTCCGGCTTCAAATTTTCCACCATCTCTTTGGATACTAAGTTATCAATACTCCCACTGTCTATAATCACCTTGCATACCCTATCTCTAGTCTTGCTAGCAGTTCTAAATAGACTGTTCCTATGAACTGGTTCTCTTACCTCTTTCTCTGGCTTCATGAGAACCTTCCTCATCATGAGTGATCTTCCTTCTTTCATTGCTTCTGCCTTCATCTTTGTCTCCATATTCCTTTTTTGCGCTTCAGAAATGTGAGCTTCTCCAGTTCCTGTATTCGTCTTCTCAAGACATTCCCAAGACATGTGTTATGTTTTTCCACAGGCATAGCACTTCACTTCTCCTCCTCTGCCTCTTCCTCTACCTCTGGGAAAATAATTTCTTCCACCATAGTGTCCTCCTCTAGAGCTTCCTCCTCTCTCTGTCTGACTATGATACTTTCCAGCTTCAACTCTGGGTTTCTGGAACTTTTCTCTGACAGCTCCTCTACCTATGTTAGGAATCTTTCCTATGTTTCATTGACTCTGCTTCCTGGTCAAGTTTTCTTCTGCTTTCAGGGATACCTGATAAACATCTTCCACAATTCTCATGGTCATCATGCTAATCTCATCCTAAATTTCATATACTAGTCCATTAATATACCTGACAACTTTTTCTTCATCATTTTCTCTATGTCCCGCTTTGATGTTCAACTTGTAGAACTCTTCAATGTACTCCTTCACTAACAAACCTTTCTATATCAGATTTTGAAACTTTATGAACATATTTATCTAATAATCCTTGGGTATGAACTTAGCCTTCAATTTATCTACCATTCTATCCCAACTCTTAATTTTAGACTTACCTGTGCATCTTTTGTCAGCTTGTAATTCGTCCCACCATAACACTGCATGTCCCTTCAATATGGTCACAACATGCTTCACCTTATTTTCATCATCAATCTCCTCATAATCAAATTACTTGTCTAAAGCACTTATCCAATCAAGTAGTTCTTAAACATTCAAATTACCTTCGTACATTGGGACTTCCATTTTGGCTCTGGTTACCAACTTGACAACAACTCTCAACAATCACTCTTCTGCTGCTTGTTCTCCCACAACTTTTTCTTCTTCAACATCTTCACTTTCTACTTCATCGACGTCACCAACATCAAGTGCTCTCCTCGGTGTTGTCTCCATGGCATCCAACCTTGCAAGAAGTTGTATCATTTCCTCTTCCATGGCTGCATTGACCACTGGTCTTTCTCTGTGTCTCCTTAGCGACATGATTCTAATTTTTCTTTTCCTTATAGAGCTTATTTCCTGCTCTGATACCACTTGATGCAAACCCCCACCTCCTCCTGGGGCTCGCACGACCTCCCTATCTAGGATCGTTGGTCTTCGGAGTTGAATCATCTCTCCAATCCCTGTTGGATCCCCTTTTTATGTTCATAGACCCTTATGATTTCTCTTTGAGTACATGTCCGTACAATTTATAACCCCAACGGAATGCTCCTTCAGGACCCTTTTTATCCTAAAATTAAATTCGGTCTCTAGCTCTTTTGTTTTGGCGGGAACCATATGTGACCCCGGGTTAGGAACAAGTGCGTAGCCAAAACGTGTTACTTCAACGCTTCGAAACTTCGGGCTCCGAGAGCTTTACAACCAGTTACTTCTAAAACCTTCAAACATCGAATTGGCAGACACTCGAACAACTACATGATCGATGGTATATATCCCCCGCTGAGATCTATGGCTCACAGAAAACTCCATGGCTCCAGAATTCATGACTTCAAGGATCTTCCCTATAGAACTCTACACAAACTCCTAATTTTGAATTGTTGGAGGCTCGATCCTCTCTCCACGTGTCCCTCCCGATCAACGGTCAAGATCAAGTCCGGCCTTCGGGCCTTCTGGAGTTCTCGAACCATAAGAATTTTTCTCCTCTATTCTCTTGGACTATTGGACTCGCAAAGTCTGAGATCTGTTGACACGTGTACTCACTATCAATGGATATGATTCTCTTCGTCTTTCAGAGCTTTGGAAGTCTTGCGTATTTTTCAACTACGCTCCAATTCCTCCGGATAGCCAAACTTTCAGACTACCTCCGATCTATGGACATGTGTCCTTGCTGATGGACGGTCCAGATTCACTCTGAATCCCAGGACTTCAGGAAACTTGTCTCATTTTCGCCTAAGCACAAAAAATATCTAAACTCGCGAAGTCCAAAGGACTTCAAGGGTTAAAACCCACACACCTTCTTCATATCTGACACTCGCAAGAGATCCTGGCTCCTCTCGAATGGATCTCGTCCACTTGACCTTCAAACAAGAAATATTTTCTCCAAGGACTTTCACCCGCAATTTCTAATGAGCTTTATCTCTTAAGGTGATTCGAACCCCTGGCGCACTCCTTGCACTCTCCTAAACTTTGAAAGACTTCAAACTTAAAGATTTTTGGAAAGCCTTCCTACACTCTCCTTGCGCTCGCCTTCCTGAGAACGTTTTCAACACTTGGATAAGTGTTGTCCCAGTGCGTGCCTTGCATGAGTCTTCTCGAGCTTCTATACTCCACTAAGTATATGTGCACTCCTTGCACTCACTCTACAAAACTTCATGCTATCTCTTTTGAGCTACTGAGTCGAACAACCACACTGCCTTCACACTCCTTGCATGACACTGTGCACTCCTTGCACCAAAGTCTTGGAAGAGAAACAATTAAAATTTAAAGAACATCAACAATTCATTCATCTAACCATGAAATGCACACGTAGGCATATAAAACACTGAAAGAAAATAACACAATATTACCCAGATTAACTCAGAGATAAGAAAAACTAGGACATGTGAAGACAAAATCCTCTATTGTATTCATTCAGAAAGTATTTACACCGTGTTCTTGCAACTTTCCACTTCTCTTTTTCAACAAGATAACAAAATGAACTTCAACAACTATAACAACAATTCTCAGCAGCCTCTTTCCTGCATAGATTACATATATTTATACACGAGGGGATTCTCAAGCCTTCCCTCCAGATTATCTTAGTGCTTTCACATCACAATTAAAAGAATCCTACCACTAGGCTTATTAAAATTGAATGAGCATTTACAATATAGATACGAGTCGATGCTCAATATCTGTACAATTCTATGACTAATTAAAGAAATTACAATCTCCTGAAGTATTGACAATGTCTATAGCCTCAAAATATTACGGAGCCTTTAATTACAATTACTTTCAAAATATGAAGGTGACACACTCTCCTTGGAATTCAAGTTAGTTTAAATGTGTGTGTTGGATGTTGAGTCATCTTCCACTTGCCTCGTTGAATGCTGATGGTGATGCTCCTGCATCACTAGAGTAATAAATTGTGGACCATGTTATCTCTCTGTAATTCCCTTGGCTGAGGAGGAAATCGGTACAAGAGTAACCTCAAACCAACTTGGGGCTGGAAGCTAGCCCTTCCAACTAGAGAGGACTCTCTCTCTTCAAATCAATCACTGAAAGGATTGATTTGGTTTTAACTCAAATGATAGACTTCTAAGATAAAATGAATTTATAGGGTTGGTGGTAATATGTGCAGAAAGTATATTGGGCTATGGAATCACTAAAGTCGAGAGTCAATAAAAGCTTGTTGGATACTTGGTAGGTTTAAGGAAAGACTGAACAAAGGCAAGAAAAAAAGTAATATTCTAATCCAAATAAATATGTTTTAGAAAATATTTCACTGAGAAAACAATAATCCCTCAAGGCATCTAACAAGGATGAATCTTAAGGAAATTATAACATAAATACAACTCAAACTACATGCAACAGAGCATCTGATAAAGATGAGTTTCGATACATATATTTCACATTAACACATAGAAGAAACCGTAAAATGTAAAGTATAAAACATGAAAGAAAAGACTGAGGAATCACATGCATAAAATATTACGATCACATCTATGTTTGTGGTCAAAACTCAAGGACTTCTGATCCAACAATTTTTTCATTAACAACAGAGAAAAATATGCTCAATAATTTTCCTATACATACTTGACCACACTTATCTCTCATATATTCATGAAATATATACAAAAAATATCTTCCTATGCTACCGAATTCAAATTCTGATAGCCTTCCTAAGTTAATAAACATTTGCAAATCTCTTGGCAATAAAATATGAACTAACTATTGAAAAAAAGGAGTCAAAGTTGACTCATTAATTACAAGATAATAATAGATAAATCCACTTTTGAAACCATATCCTGATGATCTTTGACCTTTGGAATTCGTTGTAGATGAGATGGCATGCTTTCCTACCCTTCCTTGCTGATCTGGAGGCATTCTAGAAGCTCTATCACAGTTGTGCAGCAAGTCTGCTGCGCAGTAGTAACCTACAACAAAAACACAACAAATTGCGCAACAAACTAGGAAAATATGGGTCAAATATGACATCATATATCCCAAATAAAAATATATTTTTCAAAACTGAGAGAGGTTTTTTTATATGAACCCGTTATTGAGAAAAACCTCTCTTCGTTTTCTAAAATTTCTCTCCACCTTCTCGATATCCATGCCCAAATATGATGAAAAAAACATTAAATGCTTAAATATGGAAAAATGGGTTGTAAAGATTCATTCAAATATCCCAAACTATGACATTTGTTGCAAATATGAGGGAGGTTTTTATTATTTTGTCTATCCTTGACAAAAACCTCTTTGGTATTTTCAAAAATAATCTCCAGTTGGTCAGAAAGTGATCTTGAAGTTGACCACTAAACCAATCATCTGCGCAGCATGCCTTGCAGCTAATGCGCAACAAAATCCTTTGCGTAGTGCACAAAAAAATCCTCTGTGTAGTGCACAAAAAATACGAGAAGCAACCTTTGTGAAACAATGGACAACAATGTCCTCTTAATACTCAATTTTCACATCTTTAGGAATTTGCGCAACAACTTGTGTAGCGCTATAATTTGCTTGATGATGCCACATGCGTCCAACGTATTTGAGCTTATGAAATCTTTAGGACCATGACAAGACTGACTATAACTGACTTGAATTGACCTCATGATCTTTCATTATGACTCTTTATTGATATGAAAAATCATACCTTTGGCACCAAGACCATATGTTTCATGACTCAACTTTATTTTATGATCTTACTCAAACACATTTAACAATCACAAATCCATCGAATCATAACCTAAAAGAAATCATGCCATGGTATTTATGAGACCAAAGCTTGAGTTGACCCTATCATACATTTTTTATTCACATCCTAACAACCTATTTATAGGACACTAACATAGGCTCCAATGGCGATGGCATCCTCCCCATGAGGTGGCAAAGAACAAGCAGACTAGTAGCCTAATCCATTGGGTCGATCCCAAATCGCTGATATTTGTAACCTGCACTTTCTCCTTACCAGAACTTCGTCTGAAAACAAATCCAATCTGAAAACTGAATTGCACACCGTTGAAAACTAGAAACTGAAACACAAACTGTATCATATTGCACACTGTTGAAATCAAATTGAAAAAATGTTGAAACTATGAGCTTATTGATAAGTACTCCTACTCTACTCGAAGAGATGATTTATTTCGTACGTGTAAGAAGAATTCCAAAGTATCCATTCAAGTAATAGCTTGACTAAGTGAAGGTCTGGAATGTGCTTTGGAAAAACAAAATCATGAAAATAAAATGTCAACTCATTTGAACATTTGCAAGCAAATTCAAATTTGACAAAATCTGGAAATTTGAGGTTGTTTACTTACTCCAGAAACACTGCAAAAGGATATTCAAATAAGTGCAAACTGATGTCATACTCATCCAATAGATTACAACTTTTCTCCAGGTGATTTATGTGCCATAAAATTACCCCTTCACCTGCATCTTTTATTTCATATGGTTTACTCAATAATCTTTCATAGGAAGTCTGGAAATCTACTTTAGACTGCTGAAACAAAACCTTTACTAGCTCGAAAGACACGGCTGATTGATCATCAACTTCATTTTCAAACTCATGGTTTTTCAACGACTGTAAATTTTGGTTGTTAAAATTATCCATATAACCAACTACTGGGTCATGAAAAACAAGAGGAGGTTGCTGCAATTCCTTGTCCATTTCCCCATTGAGTCTAGATGACTTTGCATCAGTCCACATTCCTCAAATTCATTAATGGTATTAAAATTTTCTCAATAATTTAAATGAAGAAAAACATAAGGGCAAATAATTTCCATTAGCAAACTCATTATTTTCTCCATGTTCACTGGCATAACTGTGAAATTGTTGACTTAAAACACCATGAAAATTCTCCTTCAGTAATTGGAATGAAGAAAAGCACAGGGGTAGAGTATTTCCTTCACCCGATCCAACACTTTCCTCATGTTCTTCATCGTTGTCACAAATGAAACGTGCAGGCTGATTGCTTTCCTTAAACTGTTGAAACTGAACATTTCCTGTTGAAGAACATTCAACTCACTGCTCTAAAAAATCAACTTCATAATTATCATTATATTCATCATATTTGGGAAAGTCAACTACATCTGCAATTTCATCCACAAGGAAAAATCTTGGTACATCAACTTTCTCTTCAGTAGGTTGATCCTTATCTTCTGCAGCAATGTCATCATTGAAAAATTCGAAAAAATGCAAGGAATAATCAATTTTTTGCTTATGTTGAAAAAGATGAGGATGTAAATCAAATTCTTGTTTATGCAGAATCTCATGTTCTTCTGCTACACCATCGTTCTTTGTATTTTCAACACTCTCTAAATTCTGATTTTGCAGCCTCTGACGTGCTTGAAGATTGTCTTCCAGTTCTTGGGCATCATCAAACATCTGTTGTAAGGTCTTAGACCTTCTTTCCACCAGAAGGAAAGATAAATCAGGATGAAAGGTTGTTTCATAATGGAGCATGAAAACAACTTCAGTGGGTTGAATTTCCTTGGGCAAGTTCTAATATATACTGGAAAACCTCCTACTGAACGTAGAGACAGTTTCATTTCTCTGCCTATTCTTGTCATACAACTTTGTAAGATGTATATCCAAATATTTCCTCTTGACCCAAAATTTCAAAAAGACATTATTCAATTCCTCCCATGCTCTGATGATCCCAGGTTGTAAGTGTCTAAACCACTCTTTGATCTCTCCTTACAATTACTGGGAAAAAACTCTCATTAAAACATCATCATGTTCGATTTCAAAGAGGTCTGCAAAATGCTCAAAATCCTAGACATGTTTTTCAGCTAAAATCTTCTATCTACAACATCTAATTGGCGTAAAGCGGTGCTCTCTAGCTTGCCTCTGATAAGTCACTTTTCAATTTACCAAGTATCCATTAAAAATTCATTGATTTATGACTTCTCTGTGACTCCATTGCCTAATGAAATTTCTTTCCACATTGCCACCAACACTATAAACCCAAATTTATCTTAGAGATCTAGCCTTTGAGCATAAAATCAAATCAATCCTTTCAGTGATTGATTTGAAGAGAGAGAGTCCCCTCTGGGTTGGAAGGGATAGCTTCCAACCTCAAGTTGGTATGTGGTTACCTTTGTGATTTGCCTCCTCGGCCAAGGCAATTTACAGAGTGATAACATCTTGACGTCGCTGCCAGGGAACGAAGTTGAAATCTTCCCTGGGATAAAGGACAAGGATCAGATTTGACTTTTGATGATGAACATAGGTCAAACACAAATAAGGTTGTACCATTCACCCGACGACTCCAATCACTCTTCAATCAGATTCAAAGACTCCATTGGGGGATGAGATCCATTGATAAATATATGGAAGGAAATCATGGGAAACACAGGTATCAAAGCTTCATTTTTTTTCTAAGAGATCTTATTATTTTTCATCAGTTACCTCTTGTCCTTTCCTGAACAAGTTAAAATAATTTTCCTTTACCTGTTGTATTCAAATGAAGATTACAGATCTGCATTTGACTCTCCTTTAAAAGTTGTATATCATTCTTTTGAAGCTGTACATACATCTCCTTTTTGTATTGGTGATCCTGAACAAGATCTTAATTATAACCATAGCCAAGCTAGTGAGCCTCTAGATAATAAAGCTGATATAACATCTCATGTACTTGATTCTACACTTACCAAGATCACATGCATATATAGGACTATGAAACTACCTTCTATACTTCATGACTTTCCAACAAAGCACTATAAACAAGGAATTGCAACAACCTCCTCTTGTTTTTCATGACCCAGTAGCTGGTTATATGGATAATTTTAACAACCAAAATTTACATCCGTTGAAAAACCATGAGTTTGAAAATGAAGTTGATGATCAATAAACCGTGTCTTTCGAGCTAGTAAAGGTTTTGTTTCAGAAGTCTAATGCAGATTTCCAGACTTCCTATGACAACTTATTGAGTAAATCGCATGAAAGAAAAGATGCAGGTGAAGGGGTAAATTTATGGCACATAAATCACCTGGAGAAAAGTTGTAATCTACTCGATGAGTATGACATTAGTTTGCACTTATCTGAATATCCTTTTGCAGTCTTTCTGGAGTCAATAAACAACCCCAAATTTCCAGATTTTGTCAATTTTGAAATTGCTTGCAAATGTTCAAATGAGCTGCCATTTTATGTTCAAGATTTTGTTTTTCCAAAGCACATTCTAGACCTTCACTAAGTCCAGATATTACTTGAATGGATACTTTGGAAGTATGATTACACGTAAGAAATAAATCATCTCTTCAAGTAGAGTAGGAGTACTTATCAATAAGCTCATAGTATGATCATTTTTTCAGTTTGATTTCAACAGTGTGCATTATGATACAGTTTGTGTTTCAGTTTCTAGTTTTCAACAGTGTGCAGTTCAGTTTTCAGATTGGATTTTGATGGAGGAGCATCTCTCCATGTCAGCAGCCAGCCAGCCAGCCACGTCATCGTGCATGCATTCAGATGCTGAAAGGGAGGCACAACCTCATTCGAATTTGAATTGAATGTAAATTAAATGTCTTAGGCTGGTGAGCCAGGAAAGCCATGCCTTTGAGCAGGCATTAGGTAGATCGGCCTTTATTGAAGATCGACTGAGATCTAGATCCAGGCGCTGGACTAGACAACCATTGATTGTAATTGAATAGGGTAGGTAAATCCTGGAGGGAAGCGCTCGATGAGCCCCTCAGGTAAAAGAGATTTTGAGATATCATTTTAGAGTTAGATGAGTTAGAGTAGAGAAGAGCCGAGGAGAGCTCGAGAACACCATTGTAAAATACAGGCATTTGCCATTGTTAATATAACAGAGCAGTTTTTCCTGCATATTATGTGTATATGGATGTCTGTGTGTGTTCTCTATGTATGCTGTGAATGTATGATTGTTGATGCATTCTGCAAGGGTGTATTTGATTTCAGGGTTGAAGGTCTTTGAGGCTTCATACCAGGAGGGTGTGACAGAACGCTGAGGTTCTGAGAGCCGTGCACAAGAGGGTGCATTTCTGAACTCTGAGGAGTCAGACGAAGACGTGCTGAGGCACAGAAGCTAAAGTCAACAACTATGGGAAAAGACTTGTGAGGTTGCTCAACACCTCAGGAGGCAAGGCTGTGTAGCTGAGACACAGTTGCAGACAGAATCTCTTAGGAGTTATTTAAAGGCTCTGCCAAGTGGGCATTGAGCGTAAGCATGAGGTACTGGAGGAGGAACTCTGCTGTGAGTTCAGACAGAATCTCTGAGGATTCTGTAGAGCTCTTCCAAGTGGGCATTGAGCGTGTGTACAAGGGTGCATGAAGGAAGAAGAACTCTATAGAGAGTTTGAGAAAGACCAGAATCACTGAGGATTCTGAGAAGCTCTTCCAGGAGGGCATCGAGCAGGTGCGAGGAGCGCATGAAAGGAGACAGAACCGTTGGAGTGTTCTGTGGAAGAGAAGACACTCCGCCAGGAGGGCGTCGAGCAAGTGTGCAGATAGGCACAAAAGAGAGGAAGAGAACTCTTTTGAGTTATGGAAGTTGAAGGAAAGGTCCACTGAGGAAATTTCATTGGGTTACTGAACACCCAGAGAGAGAGAGGAAGACTCAGCAAGGAGGTTGCTTGAGTGAACTCATCCAGGAAGGCATTCTATTATCCATCTGTGGGAGGAGGAAAGAAGGATAAAATCCCTCAAGGGGTCTGAGCGGTTGTTGAAGCTCAGGAGAGACAACGCGGTGTATGCGTGGAGACTCTACAAGAGGTAGAGATCAAATCTTCAAATATTTGGAGAAAAGTTCAGGAGGAGTAAGCGTTTGTGCACGCACAACGAGGCTCAAGGTTGTGGAGCTCACAGAGGAAACAGACGGCAAAGGCTGAGACCTTTGAAGGATTGAAATTCTCCCAAGTCTGGGAAGAAGGCACGTAGGGAGCTCAGGAGAAGTAACATGAGCCGTCTGATCGGGTGGAGAAAGAAGATCTGGACCGTTGGTTTTACGCGTTCAAAAGGAGCTCTAGAGGCAGGGCACAAAAGATGGAGACTGACAACCATCGGATCTCACACGGAAATCCTGTAAGCCTTCGGATCGGGAAGAGTTGCACGGAGATTAGCCTCTGGAGGAGGAGCGCGCAGGGATAAAGGATCTGAGCCGTCAGATCGGGAGCAGGTACCCGTCAGTCGTTGGATTTGCGGAAGCTGCACGAGGTTTAGAAACCGGGATATTGGCCATCGGGAAATCAGAGTTCTCGAGGTCATGAGAACCAGGACTTCGAAAGTCTTGAAATCCCGAGAGTAAATCTGAGTCGTCCGTCTGAAGAGGGACACGTGTCACGCGATCATCCGTATCGGAGATCCGAGGCACCGGGCATCGGAACTTGCAAGTCGCGAAATCCCAATGAGGATCAGAGCCGTCCGTTGGTAGAGGACACGTGGCGAGCATCAGCGCCATCGAAATTTGGCGCATCGGGAAATCGGTGTTCCCGTAGACAAGAGATCGGGGAGTCCAGGTCAGAAACCCCGACGTAAATCTGAGTCGTCCGCTTACACGGGACAGGTGTCAAGGATCGGACGAGAGTCGGAGAATCGATAATCGGGATATCGGAGATCCCGAGTACAAAGGGTTCGTGCATTGTGAAATCGCGATCCGCGAAACCCCGATGAGTGGGGGCCAGCTGTCACCACAACAGAGAAGGAGGGCAGAGGCATAGTGGAGGCCAGCTGTCAGCGATACAGAGGACGTCGCGAATCGAAAGGGTACGTGCACATGGACCTCGCAAACCCCGAAACCCCGACGGGGTAAGGCTGCGGTCACGGGTGATGGTCATATGGACCAAGAGCTGGACCAAGAAGGCTAACGTGTGGGGAGTGTGTCGGGATTCGGCATATCGCGAGTCCCGTGGACTTGCGCACTTTGACATCACAGGTGCCGAAACTCCGATAGGAGTAGGCCTCGAAGGAGGTAAGGTCATGGTCGTGGGCGCATGGTCATGTGCGTCAGGAGCTAAGCCTAGGAGGGATAGCACGTGAAAAGGATCCATCGGAGATCGGGAGTTGGAAAGTGTTATGACTCTAGACAGTAGGAACCCCGAAATCTCGATACAGAGTCAGGAAAAGGTCACGGTTTATGCAGAGGCCATGAGGGAAGTCAGAAGAACCTGTGGATTGGGTCATATTTCGACAGAGATTCCACTTGGGAATCTAAAGAGCCGCTTCGGCTCAGAAGAGAGGGGATTTGAAATCGATTCTGTGAGCGGGTGAGATGGAGGTGTAGGTACACCCTCGCCTACGTCAAGTGGTATCAGAGCTTATTTCTTGTCTGTATATTTCAGGCAAGAGGAGTGAAGAAGAGGAAAGCACTCTGATACACGTAAAGTGGTATCAGAGCGGATATCTCGTCTGTATATTTTAGGTGAGGAGGAGAATGAGGAACTGAAACACTCTGATACACATTCAAGTGGTATCAGAGCGAGTTCTTGTCTGTATATTTCAGGAAAGAAGAGAACATAGAGGAGAGCAGAAGGAAGACAGAGTTGCTAAGGACTCTGTGAGGACTTGGTTGCAGGTAGGAAGCAGTCCATAGTTTGTCAGCAGGACTATGAGAGGATGATGAAGCTAGAACACTCAAGGATGCAGAGTGACAGCAGCAGATCTGTCAGAGAGGCAGACAGGGACAACAAGATGGCTACTGAAATCTATAGAAAGAAGAGCAAGGCCGAAAAGCTTGCCGAATGGGATGAAGAAGATACTAGAAAGCTCTATGAATTAAAAGCAGACATAGAGAAGCTGGAACTGCGGATGAGGCAGGAAAATAAATCCAAGCTGAGATGGGTATATGAATGGCCCATGAAGGAACCGAAGGTGAAATGGCCAGTTCGAGAGCTGATGGGCATGAGACAACGTAGGCTGTTGAGAAAGTGGTTGAGGTATGCTGAAAACCTCAAGGCCACAGAGGAAAAAATGGTTGAGGTATGTTGGCTAGAGACTGGAAAGGGTCTCGATGATTGGGAAGATGATGAAGAATTTGAATTGGGGTCATCTGAGGATCTCAAGGACTTCCATGAAGGCAGAGAAGAAGAAATTCCAGATTTCCAAGAGGGCAACGAGTTGAGATCAATTGAGGATCTCACAGACTGTCATCAGGATAGCCAGGGAATTTCACATTGCCAGTTGGGCAATGAAAGGAGATCAGATGAGGATCTCGAAGATTGCCAGGTGGGCAGTGGAAGCATCGAAGACTGCCAGGTGGGCAGAAATGAAACCTCGAGACTGTCTGAAGGTCTCGTGGACTCAGAGAAGAGTTCAGTTCAGCAAGGAGTGCTGATGAAGATGGGATTGGTTGATCTCATAGTCTGCCAGGTCAGCAGCGAAAGCATCCCATATTGCCAGGTGGGCAGGGATGAGCGGATGAATTCGAATCAGCCAGGAGAGCTGACAGAGATGAGACTGTTTGAGGGTCTCATAGTTTCAGAGATAGATTTATATCAGTAGGTGCAGCTGACAGAGGATGAATATCAGAATGATATTATGATGATTGGGGGAATTTCAATATTCCTGCCATTTTCCCCAGAGGAGGCATAAAATTGTATTGCAGATGCGGCAAGATCAGAGGAACAGTCAGCCGTGACTGTCAAACAGAAATTGGAGCAGATGGCTAAGACTGCCCAAGGGGATGAAGAGAATGAACGTTCTAAGGAATGACTCAATGACTTCAGCCAGCAAGATGAGAGCGCTGTAGCATTGGAGCTGACAACAGAAGAAGAAGAAGCAGAAGAAGAAGGAAAAGAGAATGAGCATTTTGAGGAATGGCTCGACATTTTCAGCCATAGAGCTGAACAAAATGCAATAGAGGAGGTTGCAGAAGTAGAAGAGGAAGAGACAGACATCATATGCTTTGTTGATCTGTGGGATCAACTAGAAGCCTTGGAGGAAAGGATAAAAATGCAGGGCGTGCGCATCCAACAGGTGAAGTTGGAGATAGATGAGGAAGGCGTGGGGGATCATAGCAATCTTCCCAATGGCTAAAAATTTTTGCAGCTGAGGAGACTGCATGAGAAAAACCATCCACTGGAGCAACTGGACATAGAGATAGAGGACATCAGAAGGCTGATGTTGAGATCAACGTGGACTACCAGCAAGGAGCAGCTGAGCAGAAGGAAAGAAGCAGCAACAACAGCAGCGCATAAGCAACAACAACAGGAAGGTGGAGCGGATGAACAACTCCAAAGACTGATTTGGGATCCAGGAGGATTTCCAACAGCTACAGGGGAAGCTCATGAGCAGGAGCTCATGATTTTTGCAGCTGTGGAGTATGATGCAGGAGCATCTCTCCATGTCAGCAGCCAGCCAGCCAGCCACGTCAGCGCGCATGCATTCAGATGCTTAAAGGGAGGCGCAGCCTCATTCGAATTTGAATTGAATGTAAATTAAATGTCTTAGGCTGGTGAGCCAGGAAAGCCATGCCTTTGAGCAGGCGTTAGGTAGATTGGCCTTTATTGAAGATCGGTTGAGATCTAGATCCAGGCGCTGGACTAGACAACCATTGATTGTAATTGAATAGGGTAGGTAAATCCTGGAGGGAAGCGCTCGATGAGCCCCTCAGGTAAAAGAGATTTTGAGATCTCATTTTAGAGTTAGATGAGTTAGAGTAGAGAAGAGCCGAGGAGAGCTCGAGAACACCATTGTAAAATACAGGCATTTGCCATTGTTAATATAACAGAGAAGTTTTTCCTGCATATTCTGTGTATATGGATGTATGTGTGTGTTCTCTATGTATGTTGTGAATGTATGATTGTTGATGCATTCTGCAGGGGTGTATTTGATTTTAGGGTTGAAGGTCTTTGAGGCTTCATACCAGGAAGGTGTGACAGAACGCTGAGGTTCTGAGAGCCGTGCACAAGAGGGTGCATTTCTGAACTCTGAGGAGTCAGATGAAGACGTGCTGAGGCACCGAAGCTGAAGTCAACAACTCTGGGAGAAGACTTGTGAGGTTGTTGAACACCTCAGGAGGCAAGGCTGTGTAGCCGAGACACAATTGCAGACAGAATCTCTTAGGAGTTCTTTAAAGGCTCTGCCAAGTGGGCATTAAGCGTAAGCACGAGGTACTGGAGGAGGAACTCTGTTGTGAGTTCAGAAGACAGAATCTCTGAGGATTCTATAGAGCTCTGCCAAGTGGGCATTGAGCGTGTGTACAGGGGTGCACAAAGGAAGAAGAACTCTGTAGAGAGTTTGAGAAAGACCAGAATCACCGAGGATTCTGAGAAGCTCTGCCAGGAGGGCATCGAGCAGGTGCGAGGAGCGCACGAAAGGAGACAGAACTGTTGGAGTGTTCTGTGGAAGAGAAGACACTCTGCCAGGAGGGCGTCGAGCAAGTGTGCAGATAGGCACAGAAGAGAGGAAGAGAACTCTTTTGAGTTCTGGAAGTTGAAGGAAAGGTCCACTGAGGAACTTTCACTGGGTTACTGAACACCCAGAGAGAGAGAGGAAGACTCAACAAGGAGGTTGCTTGAGTGAACTCAGCCAGGAAGGCATTCTATTCTCCATCTGTGGGAGGAGGAAAGAAGGATAAAATCCCTCAAGGGGTCTGAGCGGTTACTGAAGCTCAAGAGAGACAACGCGGTGTATGCATGGAGACTCTACAGGAGGTAGAGATCAAATCTTCAAAGATTTGGAGAAAATTTCAGGAGGAGTAAGTGTTTGTGCACGCACAGCGAGGCTCCAGGTTGTGGAGCTCACAGAGGAAACAGACGGCAAAGGCCGAGACCTTTGAAGGATTGAAATTCTCCCAAGTCTGGGAAGAAGGCGCGTAGGGAGCTCAGGAGAAGTAACAGGAGCCGTCTGATCGGGCGGAGAAAGAAGATCTGGACTGTTGGTTTTACGCGTTCAAAAGGAGCTCTAGAGGCAAGGCATAGAAGGTGGAGACCGACAGCCGTCGGATCTCACACAGAAATCCCGTAAGCCTTCGGATCGGGAAGAGTTGCGCGGAGATTAGCCTCTGGAGGAGGAGCGCATAGGGAGAAAGGATCTGAGCCGTCAGATCGGGAGCAGGTACCCGTCAGTCGTTGGATTTGCGGAAGTTGCACGAGGTTTAGCAGCCGGGATATTGGCCATCGGGAAATCAGAGTTCTCAAGGTCATGAGAATCGGGACTTCGAAAGTCTCGAAATCCCGAGAGTAAATCTGAGCCGTCCGTCTGAAGAGGGACACGCGTCACGCGATCGTCCGTATCGGAGATCCGAGGCATCGGGCATCGGAACTTGCAAGTCACGAAATCCCGATGAGGATCAGAGCCGTCCATTGGTAGAGGACACGTGGCGAGCATCAACGCCATCAACATTTGGCGCATCGGGAAATCGGCGTTCCCGTAGACAAGAGATCGGGGAGTCCAGGTCAGAAACCCCGACGTGAATCTGAGCCGTCCGCTTACACGGGACAGGTGTCAGGGATCAGACGAGAGTCGAAGAATTGGGAATCGGGATATCGAAGATCCCGAGTACAAAGGGTTCGTGCATTGTGAAATCGCGATCCGCGAAACCCCGATGAGTGGGGGCCAGCTGTCACCACAACAGAGCAGGAGGGAAGAGGCATAGTGGAGGCCAGTTGTCAGCGATACAGAGGACGTCGCGAATTGGAGAATCGCGAGTCGAAAGGGTACGTGCACATGGACCTCGCAAACCCCGAAACCCCGACGGGGTAAGGCTGCGGTCACGGGTGATGGTCGTATGGACTAGGAGCTGAACCAAGAAGGTTAACGCGTGGGGAGCACGTCGGGATTCGACATATCGCGAGTCCCATGGACTTGTGCACTTTGACATCGCAAGTGCCGAAACTCCGATAGGAGTAGGCCTCGAAGGAGGTAAGGTCATGGTCGTGGGCGCATGGTCATATGCATCAGGAGCTAAGCCCAAGAGGGATAGCACGTGAAAAGGAGCCATCAGAGATCGGGAGTTGGAAAGTGCTGTGACTCTAGACAGCAGGAACCCCGAAATCTCGATACAGAGTCGGGAAAAGGTCACGGTTTATGTAGAGGCCGTGAGGGAAGTCAGAAGGACTTGTGGATTGGGTCATATTTCGACAGAGATTCCACTTGGGAATCTAAAGAGCCGCTTCGGCTCAGAAGAGAGGGGATTTGAAATCGATCCTGTGAGCGAGTGAGCTGGAGGTGTAGGTACACCCTCGCCTACGTCAGATTTTTTTTCAGACGAAGGTCTGGTAAGGAGAACATGCAGGTTGCAGATATCAACAGTTTGGGATCAGCCCAATGGATTAGGCTACTAGTCTGCTTTTTCTTTTCCACCTCACAGGGAGGATGCCATCCCCATTGGAGCCTGTGTTAGTGTCATATAAATAGGTTGTTAGGATGTGAATAAAAAATGTATGATAGGGTAAAGTCATGCTTTGGTCTCATAAATACCATGGCATGAATTCTCTTAGGTTATGAGTCGATGGGTTTGTTATTGATAAATGTGTTTGAATAAGGTCATAAAATAAAGTTGAGTCATGAAACATATGGTCTTGGTGCCAAATGTATGGGTTTTCATATCACTAAAGAGTAATAATGAAATATCATGAGGTCAATTCAATTCAGTTATAGTTAGTCTTGTCATGGTCCTAAATATTTCATAATCTCAAATCCGTTCGAGGCATGTGGCATTATCAAGAAAATTATAGCACTACACAAGTTGTTGCACAACTTCCTAACGTTGTGAAAATTGAGAATTAACAGGAATTTGTTGTTCATTTATGTGCAGAGGACGCTATTGTTCATTGTTGCGCAGCAGACGCTATTGATCATTGATGCGTAGAAGGCACTGCTTTCATTTTCTGTGCACTGCGCAAAGGACACTGCTTTCATTTTCTACGCACTACGCAAAGGACACTGCTTTCATTTTCTACGCACTACACAAAGCTTGTTGATCTCATTTTTTGCGCAATGCGCAAAGGATTTTGTTGCGCATTGCACAAAGGTTGTGGATATCATTTGTTGTGCACTGTGCAAAGGATTTTGCTGCGCACAGGCTGCAGGGCATGCTGCGTAGATGACTGGTTTAGTAGTCAACTTCAAGATCACTTTTTGCCCAACTAGAGAGGATTTTTTAAAATCCCAGAGAGGTTTTTGTCAAGGATAGACCAAATAATAAAACCCTCTCTCATATTTGCAACATGTCATATTTTGGGAGATTTGAATGAATGTTTACAGCCCAGTTTTCCATATTTAAGTATTTAATATTTTGGTCATCATCTTTGGGTGTGGATCCCGAGAATATGGAGAGGAATTTTAGAAAACTGAGAGAGGTTTTTCTCAAGAACGGGTTCATATAAAAAAACCTATCTCAGTTTTGAAAAATCTATTTTTATTCAGGATATATGATGTCATATTTGACCCCTATTTTCCCAGTCTGTTGTGTTTTTGCTATAGGTTACTGTTGCGCAACAGACTAGTTGCACAATTGTGACAGAGATTCTAGAATTCCTCCAGATCAGCAAGGAAGGGTAGGAAAGCATGCCATCTCATATACAATGAATGCTAGAGGTCAAAGATCATCAAGATATAGTTTCAAAAGTGGATTTATCTATTATTATCTTGTAATTAATGAGTCAACTTTGACTCCTCTTTTTCAACAGTTAGTTCAGGTTTTGTTGCCAAGATATTTGTAATTGTTTCTTAACTTAGGAAGGATGTTAGAATTTGAGTTTGACAACATAGGACGATATTTTTTGTACATATTTCATGAAGCTATGAGAGATAAGCAGTGGGAAAGTGTGTAAGGAAGAGACTATTGAATACTTTTTTTTTAATTTCTCTCTGATAATAATGAAATTACTGGATCAAAATTCCTTGAGATTTGACTCCAGAGATACATGTGATTGTGCTACTTTATGCATGTGATCTTACAGTTTCTTCTTCCAGTCTAAATGCATCTATGTTATATGATTTCTTCTTTGTGTTAATCTAAAATATATGTATTGGAACTCATCTTTATCAGATGCTCTATTGCATGTAATTTCATTTGTCCTTCTACTATAATCACCTTGGGATTCATCCTTGTTAGATGCCCTAAGAGGTTATTTGTTTTCTCTATAATATTTTATTTACAACAACATCTAATTGGCGTAAAGCGGTTCTCTCTAGCTTGCCTCTGATAAGTCACTTTTCAATTTACCAAGTTTCCAGTTAACCTTCATTGATTTCTCACTTCTCTGTGACTCCAATGCCCAATGAAATTTCTTTCCACATTGCCACCAACACTATAAACCCAAATTTATCTAAGAGATCTAGCTTTTGAGCATAAAACCAAATAAATCCTTTAAGTAATTTATTTGAAGAGAGAGAGAGCCCCCTCTGGGTTGGAAGGGCTAGCTTCCAACCTCAAGTTGGTATGTGGTTACCTTTGTGATTTTCCTCCTCAGCCAAGGCAATTTACAGAGAGATAACAAACCAAATATTTTATTTTAAGAAGGGATCTTAATTTTTGCATTGTTTACAACTTTTTGTCCTGTATACTTCAAATTTTAGTGTCAATTTATGGATTTGGTGTTCGATTGGTTATACCAAATGTGTCTTTTAAGGGACTGATTACCCTCATTTTTTTTTCACTTGAGACCAATAGACATTTACCATCAATGTTTGGAAATACCCTTCAACTTGTACTTATCCACATATCCTCTTATCTCTACCCATGAGTTTCTCTCCATACGAATAATTCCTTTTCTTCATCCATCGACTTGTTGTAGTGTGGATGGAACTCCATTCTTGAGATATTATAAACCATTAATATAATTTGTAATGTTAATCATAACCAAGGTTCAATTCTTGACTATTAATAAAATATCTCATACATGTATTGCTACCCATAACATTACCATTTAAATGATATATGTAAAATAAGAAAGTTGTCAAACTCATTGTAGGCATCTATAGAGTTGACAATTTTTTTATTCTTATAAATAAAGGATCGACATTGATGGCTATGGGCGCCTAGGCCATCAGATTAAATAGATTATTCCAAACATGCAATCTCTTCTTGTTTTGATTAGGTTATCCATGTCTTTTCACATTCTAATTTTGAACAACTAACTAGATGACATGTGACTAATTGAGTTTCTCCATCAAGGTTAATGAAAAAATCCATTTACAACATTAAATGTTGATTTTGCACCTGTGATTATATCAATGATTAACCCAAACCCTTTGAAACTTTCTCCATGTTTTGAATTTTTTTCCTTTGACGTAGTTTTTTAAGATTTACTACATTAAACATCATATTTTAAATGTGGGTGATATTAAACATAACCCCAAAATTTGTAAATCATTTTCAATCAATTCATCTCAAGTTTGTGGAGGCTTTTCAAAAATCAAAACTACATCAAAATATCTCTTTGGTACATGTATATTCCACAAATGCGACCTTGTTAAAATAGAATGAGATTGACCATGAGAAGATGTCTTAACAAAAGGAACCTGAAGACTAATATAAATTGTACATTTCTTAAATGACGATATTTTTTTATAACTTGATTAGGGATACATGGATGTAGGTAGATCAAGTTTCACATTTTTTCTACAAACCATGTTATCAAGATTCCACATACTAGAAGATGATTGCTTTAAAATGATGCAGGTTTGTTTCTTTTTGGAATTAGGTTTAGTTGAATTTGCTTGGATTCTATGTTCCATGGAAGAGTTAAGGGTATTAAATTAAATTTAACTGGAGGAGAATCATCTAACAATCGCATGGGTATTAGATGAATTTTAGTTGGAGGGGAGTTTAATGTCAATCAAGACTCAAGGTATCAGAGCATTTCCATTGCATGTTTACAAGTAACATGAATGTGTTAAAATCTTGTTTACAAGAAACATCTTCTTTGATTTTTGTGTTGTCTAGCCTATTGATCCCATCTCACCCATTTTTTTTTCACATTTTGATTGAGTTGTATCAGTATCCCCCACCTCTTGATGAAGAGGATTGGAGGGACTTAGTAGTCTAGTCACCCCCACTAGACTATAGTCTCATGCAGCAGGGGGAAAAGTCAACCAGACTCAACGTTATAATATCAAGTTGGCTTGAAAAGGTAAAAAGTAACTCACTGAAAGATTAGAACACATGAGGTTGAGTTAGGAGTTGAACCTAAGGGTTAACTAACTCAACAAAGGAATAGAATGGAGGTATAAAGGAAAGCCTAGGGCGCACCTCTCAACCATCTTGGATTATTATTGCAAATATCTTTTGGGCTCTTGAGCACACAGTTTTGAAAGTTTTGAGAATACAAACCCTAGAGAACAATTCAGTGGTGAAAGATTCCACCTATCTTGTTCCAAGTTTGGTCTCAGGGATGAAATACTCCACCCACACCATTCTACAACAGTTACATGTATCATCATTCCTTCAGGACATTTTCAGCTCGTACCCTTGAGGGTTTTCAACAGGGGGGCACACCATTCATTGAAGGAAGTTCAATCCAAGAGATTGGCAAGGCTTTTGGACATTCTAGCACTTGGGTTTTTCTTGCAGGGCTTTGATCATCAGTTCTAGTGCACTTTGAGAGAGCTACTCTTGCCACATGATCTTCTAGAGAATTGGCACGATTTGGAGAGAAGGAGGGCGCTAGTGAGATTCAGATCTACTCAGTTTGGAGGGGTTATACTTCAGATCTGACCTTGAGACTTCACCTAGTGACTTGCAGTGTCCCGATCTATCTTTCTAGGGACTTTAAGGGCATTTAGAGGTCTCCATCATCAGGGCTGAATTATTGGACATTGACATGATTCAGGAGGGCACAACTTCACTTAGGGATTCAACATTTGGAGGAGCATCTCTTGGTATTTCGGTCTGAGGATTCAAAGGGGGGTTCTACTCACCCCATTCTATAATTCTACAGGGTTTGGAGTCATTTTGAAGCTTCCATCAGCTAGGTTGAAATATTGGGTCTTCTCAACTCTTCAGGAAGACGTGCCATCAACCAGGGGGTTTGGACTTGACCCTTGTTGGCCCTCGACCAAGCTTTGAGAAAATCTTGGTAAGGTTTGACCACTTTTTGGACTTCGACGTAGTGATCAAGGATGGAGCGCCCAGGCGGAGCTAAGATTGTAGATCTCACTTGTTTAGTGGGCTTTGTGGACCCATCATGGGATTTTTAGGGCTTTATAATAGGTTATGGGATGTTGGCCCATGGGTTTACCCATGATTAGGCCTTTTTTAAAATGTAAAAGTACAAATAAGAAAGAATGTAATGTAGTGAGGGGGATGTAATTGGATAAATGCAAGAAGCAAGTAGTTCTGAGTTTCTTTGTGCAACAAAATATGTATGTAAGGCTCTGTGCTTGATAGAGGAGGTATCTATGTGCCTTGAACTAATTTTGGGAAGGTGGATCTAGCGCTTAGTGTGCAAATCACCTGTCTGGTGCGAAGCTTGGCTCTGTGGCTTAGTGCACAAGAGCAGAAGAATGAAAGAGATTGAAGCCTAATAAAGAAGAAGAAGTAGTTGGTGGACATAGCCCCACACTGGAGTGAACCACGTATATCATGTGTTGATGGTTTTCTTTGTGCTATGATGTTTATGTTGTGAATCTGCTTAGTGCATTGATTGTTATATATGATAGATAGATCTATGAATGCTTAGTACTTTATTTATGTTGAATGTGCTAGATCTAACTTATGATGCTAAGTGTGATGTGTATTTTGTCATTGTTACTGCGTCGATCCATCCTTAGGGTTTATTCTGCGATATGAATAAAGTTGATAAGCTAATGCAGGTTATCTTATAAGTACTTTGCAAAGTGTTATAATCATAGATCTGTGTCCCATCTTGGTTACAGACACCTGAGTCTTGTAACCCCCCCTGTCTCTACCTCATATGAGACTTCGCCTACTTTGCAGGTGTTGCTGAAAGGTCCGGTAGTTAGGGTTTTGTTGGTGTGTTGTTGAAGGGTTGAACCCTGGGTCTACCCTTGTGCCAACAAATGGTTCTGTTGCCGAGACTTGGAACTGTGATTGTTGGGAACTGAAGTAAAGAGAAGAGAATCTATGTGTGTATATCTGCTGCTGTAGTGCGCAATACTCTACTTGACTTGTGAAGCTCTATGCTAAGAAAGAAACCCGATCTGAAGTAAGATCTTGAAAGAGGTAAAGCTTTGTGATTTGATAGAGTAAGATAAGTGGAAATTTTTGTTTCGAAAGCATGAATTTAAGTATGTTTAATAGATTTTTTCCTAGTCTGAAAGTTAGGGCGCAGTAGTAAGAAAGAGTTGATCTAAGTAAGGCTAATAGAAATGAAGAAAGATAGTTTATTCCTATGCATAGAAATAATTTTTGGACTAATAATTGGATGTAGGAACCTAGAAAGAATTTTTGCAGATTGCAGGTCCAACACTATGATCCTAGTGCATAGTACAGGGGAGGTTGGGGAACATACAAGAGGAAGAGAGGATTAACCTTATGTTATAACTGCAGAAGACCGAGACATCTTGCTAAGAAATGCCCTGGTATAGGTCCTATTTGTGTTTGTTGTAAAATTGTTGGTCATGAAGTTCAGGATTGTCCAGGGATGATTGCTAAAGTTGAACAAATGAACCTGAGTGAAGAAAATAAGAGCATGTTAGAAGATTAGAAAGAGAAAGGATCAGAGAAAGTTTAGACTACATTAGTACAATTAAAATAAGCAATGAATGATCACAAAGATGTCAATTTACTAGAGACCATGAAAGAAAAATAACGCATAAGTGCAAGAATATGAAACTTCGACATAGATTGTGTCTTGGATGAGGAAACACCAATGAATATTATGATAGAAGACAATTGGGAAATTTTGGGAAATCCCACTGTGGTACCTTCATTGGGAAGGATAGGCTTGTTTAAAGGAGATATGATAGCCCTATGTGGAAGAGTTACTAATGTACCTGTTATTATCCATGAAACATCGACATAAGAGGAATTTGAAGTTATTAGGTTTGTTGAGAACAATGCCCCATTCCCACTTTTGTTAGGAAAGACTTGGATTGAGAAGGATCATATCAGAAGGAAAGCAGAGGAAGAAGCTACAGAAAAGAAAAATCAAGAACTAAGGGATTTCATAGCTAGGAAAATAGATCGACAGACAGAAGAACGAGAAGTTAAGTCGAAGCAACAGAAGGCAAGAGAATTAGCTGTGGAAATTTGAAAAGCGCAAGAAGGTTTGAGGGACCTATCCATGCAAGAAGGAAGTATGTCCACCCAGGAAGTGGTAAGGTAAGGGATATTAACTTCGAACCTATTGGAAGTACATCAACACTGGGAAGTCACTATGATAGGAGAAACTAAAATTAAGAATGGAAAGAGGAACCCATAAACAGTTAGAGAGACATAGATCACATGAAAGAAGGCAAGGAAACTCAGTAAGAAGAAATCCAAGTTGGAAAAACTACAGGAAGTTACAGAGAACAAATGGAAGACTTCACAGGAGGCAGGTTTGCATAATTTGAACCTTGCCGAAACAACATAACCGCGCAGAATGAGAGTTCTCACCAACGAAGCTATATGACCGTTGGAGGCGCCCTGACCGTTAGAACGACGCTCCAAAATGGATAGGAAACACATTTATGGGTGGATAGATTGCGTTTGGGACGTTGATATCGTGCCACAATGGACAGATTCACATTAATGGAAGCATTCCTGCCCGTTGGAAGAATCTGTTACGACGCTCACTTATTTAACCCACCGGACGCTGCGCTGGGACCACTTTTTCCCCCCCGTGATTATCTGAGTACTGATTGTGTGTGTCGAGCTGTGATTTCAGAACCTAGACATCACCATCCACTTTTTTATCCTGTCTATCTGTTCGCCTACCCCGACCTGTATGTTTAAAAGTGAGAATGTCGGGCGAACAGACTGAGTTAGAGAGGTTAGTCGAAGAGGTCTTTAAGAAGTTTATGGTTGACAGAGCTATGTCTAAAGGTGTTTAGGCATCATCGACTATGGGACTGCAGGCTTCCCCTTCGAATGCACAATGTTCGGGTCGTACTAACCCCGCGACTGAGAAGCGAAGTAAGCATCGCGACGATCTAGCTAATGCGAAGCAGATCCCGTCGATCTTACCTGATTATATCCCACCTTTGGCTGGCGTGGTCAACCGCGACAACATCCCATGGGAATTTGAGTACACTTTGATCACCGTGTACATCCCGAAAGGAATACGCGTAGTTGGAAGCCAGTTGGGATAGATCCCATCCTTGAAGAACAATGATTTCAATCTCGGCGACAGAAAGAACTACGCCATGCTCGCACCTCATATATACCTGATGAAGACAAATGGGAAGAAGCCTCGTATAGTCTCCCAACCTTGGATTAAGGAGTTGGCACAGTCCACGATACTCAATGTCATGAAGATCCCTCATTTTGGCCAACATAAGGAGGTTAACACTTGCGTTAAACTCCTCCTGTCGTGCTATCATGGTGCATACATGTGGCTCGACAAGCGGATTAATGTGGATTCGACATTGATCCACCTGATTACAGGATTGAGCATACAGGGACCCGACCCTCATCAGTTCTACCCAGGGAAGACCTCGGATCTCTCCCTGGCACAACGCATCAAGGAGGCATACGATGAAGTAGAAAAGGGAAATAGAGGCTACAAGGTAGCCTTTATCCAGGATGGTGCAGTGCGCCTCACTTGCCACCTCATAGCTGGCAAGCTCGTTAGAAAGAATCGCCCCACGCAGGTCACCGTGTTCATTGTGGACCTCGTAGGAAAATGCGTGGAGGGAATGCAAATGAATTGGGCGAGTTACCTCATCAACGATCTTGAGAAAGACTATCGTGAAGCGCATGATCAGGGATACGAGTTCCACTTCAACTAACTACTTGTGTTGATTGCATTTGTCACTTGGAAAATGCCGGAGGGAGCAACTTTTCCAGAAATTGAACCATCAGAGCCATTGGCAGCTAGATTTTCTACATTATGGTATATAAATGACATGTCGAAGCAATGGAAGTCGAAGATGGTATTCCATGCCTACTATCAACAACTGAAGTTTTCCATCAAGTCGTTCCCATGCATGACACCGCACACCTTGCACCAGTACAGACCGATAGCCAAGTTCCACGCAGATGCGCATTATATATATATATATAATTGTGCGTAGAGATGAGAGCAAGGAGGAGCTACAATCTTATTATAAGCTGATAGACAAAGACATGGAGAAGATCACGAAGGAATGGCCAGAAGAATTTCAGGCAACTGTCATTGATGTCGAAATCTCCGACGCTGACATTATAGGAAGCCCTTTGGTCACCCGGTTCGAGCATGGAGGACAGTCCAGTGCGAAGAAGAAGAAGAAAAAGGCGGAAGTCCAGCATGTCCAAACTAATGAGGAAGACAACGCCTTTGAAGGAAATTGATCTGGCTCCCTAGGAGAAGGAGGAGACAAAGTAGATGGACAAGGAGGAGGGGATGAAGGAGAAAAGCAAGGAGAAGGCGAAGCTACCTCGCCAAAATATCCCCCTTCCAAAACAATAACTCTGCAGAAGAGGAAGGTTTCTCCACAGAAACCTTCGACAAGAAAGAAGACTCACAACAGTAAGCCCCAGTTAGAGGCTACACTCACAAAAGATGATATCAGTTTAGTCTGTGGAGCGATGGAGGATGCGTCCAAGGATATTTTGTAGAGATATTGAGAAAAGAAAGACGAACTATATGGTAGGATAGAAAAGGAATTGAGCAAAGTACAGTAAGCTATTCGCTCGGTCCGCGTAGTCCCTACTGTGCCTTCCTCGTCAGACACTGCAGAGTTGGGGGATGACCCAGCCGAACTTCGAAGACTTGCAGATGCAACAGAGGCTCGACTTCAACAAGTCCAAGAAGAGAAGGAGAAGACTATAGGAGCCTTGAAGAAAGAAAAATAAGAGATCTTGGAGCAATTACGAGTTGCGCAGTACTGTGTAACAACTTATGAAAATGAGAAAGATGAGTTCCGGGCGATGCTCGAGGAAGACAAAGAGAAGATACAGAGGGAAAAGGACCAATTGCTCACAGACAAGACTGAAGTTAAAGAAGTGGTGAGCAGAGCACTTCGCTCTGTGCCAATCTTGGCACATGAGGAACATGAGGTAGTCGAGGTTCAAGTGATGATGCTCGCTGAGGCCATCCAACAACTTCAATCAAGGGTAACGGAGTTAGAGATCCAAGTAGTACCAAGCACTCCGTAGGAAGTGTGCGACCAGAGGGAGGAAGCTGCTAAGAGCGCAATCGAAAGAATCAAAGCCGTCACCTCAGAATGAAAACACTTGAGTGACAGAAGTACGCAGACCTACGAACGCCTCACAAAAGATCCAAATATTAGGAAATTGGAAGCGCAGATACATGAGGTGCAACAACAAGCACTGACAGTTCAAGCACAGATGAAGTCACTCACTGCAGTCGAGAGAATGAAGAGATCACAAGAACATTGTGCGGCCCAACAACAGATTACTTCCATCCAGGGCAGAGTAATAGAAGTCACAAAGAGACTACAACCGGTGCAGGAGGAAGCCTGCACGATGTTTGAAGAGATCGAAGGACAAGGTTCACAACTGGACCAAGTGGTTGCGACAGTGGAACAACAACTAGAAGGGTCTGTTACAGAGCAAATGATCCAGGAGTTCTTTGAGCAGGAAGCTCAGGCGAAGCAACAAGTCTAGGCATCTCGAGCTAAGCTCGAGGCCTTCGAAGCAGCGCTGCCCATATTTGAGTGACTCGGGACGAGTCACATGTGAGTGTTGGGGGCCTGTTGGCCCTCAACCAAGCTTTGAGGAAATCTTGGTCTGGTTTGACCACTTTTTGGACTTTGATGCAGTGATCGAGGAAGGAGCGCCTAGGCGGAGCTGAGATCGCGGATGTGGACCCAACATGGGATTTTTAGGGTTTTGTAACAGGTTAGGGGATGTCGCCCCATGGGTTTACCCATGATTGGGGATTTTTGTAAATGTAAAAGTATAAATAAGAAATAATATAATGTATTGAGGGGGATGTAATTGGCTAAGTGCAAGAGGAAAGTAGTTTTGAGTTTCTTTGTGCAACATAACATGTATGTAAGGCTCTGTGCTTGATAGAGGAGTTGGCTCTGTGTATTGACCTGATTTTGGGAAGGTGGATCTGGCGCTTAGTGTGCAAATCACATGTCTGGTGCGAATCTTGGCTCTGTGGCTTAGTGCACAGGAGCAAAAGAATGTAAGAGATTGAAGCCTAAGAAAGAAGAATAAGTAGTTGGTGGACGTAGCCCCACATTGGGGTGAACCACGTATAATATGTGTTTATGGTTTGCTTTGTGCTACGATGTTTATGCTGTGAATCTGCTTAGTGCATTGATTGTTATATATGATAGATAGATCTATGAATGCTTAGTGATTTATTTATGTTGAATGTGGTAGATCTAACTTATGATGCTAAGTGCGATGTGTATTTTGTCATTGTTACTGCATTGATCCATCCTTAGGGTTTGTTCTATGATATGAATAAAGGTTATAAGCTAATGCATGTTATCTTCTAAGTACTTTGCAAAGTGTTATAATCACATATCTATGTCCCAGCTTGGTTACAGACACCTGAGTCCTATAACCCCCCTGCCTCTACCTCGGGTGAGACTTCGTCTGCTTCGCAGGTGTTGCTGAAAGGGTCGGTAGTTAGGGTTTTGTTGGTGCACTGTTGAATAGTTGAACCCTGGGTCTGCCCCTATGCCAACAACCCTCGTTCTTCTTATATTGGTATTCATTCTATATTCATCATTTGGAGGCTTTCATATTCTTATCGGGAGCATTTTGTAGCATCTCATATCTTATCTATTGGAGCTATATGATGTTATTCCAGATCTGCATCCTTATTGTATCAACTTCTTGCTTATTATATCAATAAAGGTCAGATCTATGTTGTTTGGTTCCATATCTTGTGTTACTAGTCATATCTTGTATTTCCATTATTTATCTTTAGATCTATGCTTGATAACTGGACTATAAACCCTAAGACCTAACTCAGAAGTAAACCTGCAAGCAAACAAACACACATTAGTTAAACAGTGAGCAATTAGTGTTTCAAGCGAATGTTTTTTGCCTTGGGAACATTACAGTGGTATCATAGCGTTGATCCTCCCATCCTGAGAGGGTTAGCACATGCAGAAGTTCAGTGGTGTTTATATGGGCAGAAGAAGAAAACAGACATGTGAGGCAGAGGCCGAAATGGAAGGGTCAGGTGAGGACAGTGAGCCACAAATTCTAGTAGGACTCACTAGGGACTTACAACATTCCATAGAGGTGTCACAGAGTAAACTTGTATGTCACCTGCAGGAAAACCAAGAAACAATACGTAGGGGACAGACAGATATGGAAGAAACCTTGAAAAAGGTAAGTGATAGCCAAGAGTTGATATCACAGATTTTAATGCAGATGACTCATGGGGGAAAAGGCCCAGACTCTTATGCCAAAAGGGAAGTTAGTGGATCTCATGGTGGAAACAAACATTAGCAGGAGCATGTTCCCTATTATGATATTGAGGGACAAAGCCATGGAGGGGGAGAACCACAGGGACAGACACACAGTAGGACCACTCATAGACCTTATCTACCTTCGTTTTTGGATGAACAAACACAACAAGAATTCCAAGACGAAATGGAGGACAATTTTGCACAGTATGTCAGGGAATATAACTCATTGAGCATGTCAGTCCAGAGACATATGAAATTGGATCAATATTGTGGGTTCAAACTCAGGGACAAACCCAGGTCGTACCATAGGAGCAACTATGAGTTAGAGCACAGGGCTGGAAAAATGGAGATCCCCTATTTTGATGGGTCTCCCAAGATGACTGCGCAAGCTTGGGTGCAAAAAATAGATACTTACTTGCAACTTAACCCCATGAGAGAGATGGATGCCATCAAGTTTTCCACCAGGTACTTGGAGGGAAAATCTCATGACTGGTGGTACCATGGGTTATCTACACTTGGCCACAATCAGATAGTGGCATACTCAGAGTTTACACAGAGGCTCATTGACAGGTTTCTGACTAGGGGGATCCAAAACTCCATTTCAGGGAACTCACACAACTCATACAGACATGATCACTTGAGGTGTATATTGAGGAGTTTCAGAGGATAACATTCATGGTACATGACGTGTCATAGTCAAGACTCGTGATGCTTTTCACAAAGGGTTTGATGGAACCCTTAAAAGGTTGGGTTAATGTTGGTTGTGGAGCCTGATTATCTTCCTGATTCAGAGGTCCCTATTTTCAGCCGTGTTTATACCCCATGAAGTATTTACACCCCAGAAGTATGTACAATCTTCCATGCAGGGGAGTGCAGAGGGGGGGTACCCCCTCTGCGGGGTCCAGGGGGTCCATCCCCTCGGCTGGGGGGTTTGGGGGCAAGCGGGCCCCCAGCGGGGGTTCGAGGGCGAAGCCCCCGAAGCAAAAATTGCCTTGTAAAAGTATATTGTAATTTCATTGTAAATCTGGACCGTTCATTATAAGGTCGCAGATCTAACGATAGAGATTATGTTAGGGTTTTTTGCCCTAGAAGGCAACCCTCTTTTATGAGGGAAATGTATTACGGCTATGGATGAT
>ML795147.1:0-10959 GCA_009831015.1 Picea engelmannii
GTTCTTCCCATGAAATGAAGTACAAGCCCTTATTGGGGTCAATAAGCCCCAAAACCAAAAAGATGAGGAAACGAAAGGGAAGAAGTGTGGAAATTGGTAAGTATGTGTGGGAATGATACGAGACCCTTGAAGGAGACCCCCTAGTAGCAACCCTTTTCTCAAGAGTGACCCACTTACTAGAAAAAAACGTCAACCACCAAGGTGAAATGAGAAAAAAGGTATAATTTCCAAGAAAGTGCTTCATGATCAAGAAAGGACTCTTTGTAACATGTTCAAATGATTCAATTATTAAAATGACACTTACCACGATACCAACACAATGAAATCTATGCAAATTGTGTAGGTTGTGTGACTTTGTCCAAAATACTTGCAAAAATATGGAAACATCACATTAATGATTTTAGTCGGGCCTCACCTAATTCTAGCCCGAGGTGTACCATGACAAGACGCCCAAATCAGGCCGAAATCTATCCTTGGGTCCATTTATGGACTAGGAGGTACCTCCAAAGGGCCCCTATTTACACTATGAACTAGTTATATAAAATCTTGCATGAATCTTATATATACAAGCTTGGGGAATGAAAACAAAAGAAGAGTTTGATTCATTGTTATGGTGATGAATTTGTTCTTGAGAATCCATATTTCTCCTAGAGCCATTTTTGCATCCATAGCAAGTGCTACCCTTCTCGCCTCTTGAGAATGTTAGCAAGCAATTCTTCACCATTTTCATTCCATTGTTAAAAGAGAAAGAAGCTATATATTGGGGACCTCAAGGGCCCTCCTAAGGAGGAAGAGGGGACTCATAAGTCCCTGCATTTCTCCTAGTTGTTATCAATTCAAATACCCCTTTCCACTGGTAGCTATTCCTTGTTCCATTTTGAGTTTTTCATTTGAATTTCATGAATGCTTAAGTTTAGTTCTATTTTTCTTGTTATTTGTTTTCTTATTTACTTCATGGTTGATCCACTAATCAACTAACCATTTTCTTTATTATCTTGCTCATCTAACAAGGTAGTTAAGTGCTTTGTTTTTTCTCACCCAAGTGGAAAAACAAGCACAACACTTCCCAAGGGATTTGATCCTTTAGAAAGGATGTTTGATAAACATGATATGTATAAGGGGAAACATGTTGTTGATCAATATGAGGAAACATTTTAATTTAATGTTGGTTCAAAGAATCATCCTAGAATGATCAAATAGGAAAAGGAACCACTCTCGTTGAAAGAGAAATCATAATAAGCCTTGTCCGAGAAGATAAATACGTCTTTTATTATTCATATGATGATTTAAAGGAATATAAGGAACACATTATCCAACATGCCATTCATCTCAAGGAAGGAACCAAACCATTTATACAAAGATAAGACATTTTAACCCTAATTTGGCTCCTCTAGTCCAAAAAGAATACCAAAATATGGTTGATGCTAATATTATAGCTCATATTAGATATTCCTTATGGATGGCTAATGTTGGGCCCTTCGTTTTGTTGAATAGAAGTTGTGAACAACAAATTGCAGCTTCATTTTGGAGAATGGAAGTTATGCAAGATGTTGAGAAGCTGGACAACAAACAAAAGAAAGAAATAGGAAACAGTTAAAAGGACAGTGCAACATCAGCTCAAAGGAAAGAAGTTGCAACAAGATCAAGAAATGAGCGAGCCTTGAGGAGAGTTGCCATAGTTGAGAAATGGTGACGCGAAAAGATAAATAAAGCAGCGAAGCAGTCCAAGATGTTGCAGAATGAAATCAAACCAATAGGAACAGACAAAAGAAAGAAGGACGAGTTATGGAAGGTGATAAGACAAGAAAGACTAGCTAGTCTGAGATTGCAGTAGAGAGAAGTGTAGAGAGGAAGGAGTCCTCGGGAAGGTGGACACGAAGAAGAGAATGGAGAAGCAAGGGAAGATGAAAAATGTCTGGACCTTGTAGGAGACCAAGAATATTCAGCCTCGATACTAGGAAACATCAAGAATCAGGCAGAGGAGGTTGCTCCAGAAGAAGAAAATGAGACCCCCCAGATCAAAAAAACCTGCCCAAAAGTCAGTGGAACTATCCCTGAATCACTCGTTCCCTAGGTGTCCTCTATACCCATGGTAAATTCCACACTGTCTACTTATGCTACTTCTATTCCATTACAACCAATTAGTCAAAATCAATCTGGAAGTGTAAGTGTTGGGAGGATATTAGGATCCCTAGGCATATCACAACTATGACCATTAGGTTTCGTTCTAATAGGAGTAGTGAGACCCACAATGGATGGAAATATGGGAGGATTGATCACCTGATACCCATAATTCTGGGGTAAAGGGGACGAATATGTAGAGAAACATTGGTTCTTTTGTGAAGCTATCTCAAGGTCCAGCGGGACTCTCGATACAAATAAGTTAGTAGAGTTTTAGACTACCTTGAGGGGTCGTGCCCTCAAATGGTACATTAATTCCATTGAACTAGGGGTGCTAGGACAAGCATTCACCCTTGTCCAAGTGTGCTTAAATTTCATCGTCGAATTTAAATCACCTAAGTTAGAGAAACAAGCTCTCTCTGAGTTGCTGGAGATTCAACAGAGAGAAGGAGAATCTTCCTGGGAGTACAACCAAAACTTTAAAGATTATATTGGGAGACTAACGCATCCAATACATGAATATCACCAGAGGGAATGGTATATCCAAGGATTACTACCTCTATCAAGAATTCCATTAATGAAATAGTGGATAGCCACCCTAACAGAAGCCTTGGAACAGTCGATGTAGATCGAAGACATGGAAGGTTATCCAAGGAATCTAAGAATAACCAGGCCTACGGTAGATGAAAATTTGTTGCAACTTCAGCACTAACAGAAAATATTCAAGAACTAACCATGCAAAGATCAGGATGACCTTAGGTTTGGTGTACATGATTCTACACAGAAGGGAATCTGGCAAACAAATGTCCACGCATAAGGGGAATGAGACCTATTCACAAACCGATGAGGCCTTCTACAGGACCCACGAGAGGATTTGAACAAGTATCTACAACTCCACCATTCCAAACACCAGGGTTATATAACACCTTCCCAGGTGCTCAAATTGCTCAAACATCTGAGTATTGTGAAATTTGTTGGATACATGGGCATGCGCTGAGGCATTTTCCTATTATGCAAAAGTAAACGACTATGCCAATAAAATACACTGTGATTTCTGTGCATATACAACCCATGCTATGAATCAATGTAGAGCATTGGACGCACTTGTGGGAAGACTAGACTGAGCAACATTCAGAGTAAATGAAACCCCCCAAGACCCGGAAGAGGCCAGGGAGGTGGGGCTGGAGGAGGATTTATAGGGGGGAGAAATGGAGGCAGAGGGCCGAGTCGATGATACAACTGCAACAAACAAGGTCATTTGGCTAGAGACTTCCCTCACCCAAGACAACCATGGTGCTTTCACTGCAGGAATAATGGGCATGCAACTAAGGATTGTCTACAATCGATTGCAAAGTGGGAAGATTAGGCTCGTCAATGAGGAGATAATATCATAAGATCAGAATTAAAAAGGGGAATCGAGGGTCTATTACCTAAAATTAACAGTGTTACTTGTGGAGGATCAAATATTGGGGCAGACACAGACAACCAACCCAAGATTCAAAAAGTTGTTCCCAAGGATGACAGGTATGACCCTGTAAAACAAAAGTTGTTTTTCAAAAATGCAATAGAAATGTTTAAGAACATCCTGAATTTATAAATAATGGAGAATCCCCTTGAATTTGCCTCTCAACCTAACCTTTCACAATCCCCTACCTCACCACCAGCACCTAGGAACTTTGCAATTCCAAGGAGACGCTCTGAGCAGTCTCAAAATGTAGTCAATCTTTGGTTTCAATTGTTTTCTGATATCCTAGGAGATGACCAAATTACTGAGAAGTTGTGCAACACCCTATACCTCATACTGGGAAATGAGGGTACCCCAAAAGCCATAGTAAATACCAACCTTCCTGAGAAGAATATCCAGAGAACAAAAAGAATAAAGGTACGATCAAAGAGGGAATTTATATTAGAATCCCAGCTAGATGATTTTGAAATCAAATATGTCATGCTAGATTTGGGATCAGATGTCAACATATTACCCAAAAAGACCTAGGAAGATTTGGGAAAACATCAGCTAGTATATTCCCCCATCCAGATGAGAATGGAAAAACAGTACTGCATTTTCCGAGTACGAAGGCTAGAAAATGTGGAAATAGATTTTGAGGGAGTGAATACCACAATCGATTTTGACATGATTGAAATCATGGGAGATAAGGATCCCTACCATGCTCTACTTGGAATAGATTGGGCATATGAAAACTATGCCATCATCAATTTGAATAGGGATACCATGACGTTTGAAGAAGATGAGATCAAAGTAGTACAACCCTTGGATCCTTGTCTAGGCCCTAGATACATTGAACCAGTGGACCATAATATGGATTCAGAGGCCCTTGACCATTTATACACCATCACAACAAGTATGAGACCAGATTATATCAATCCCACTGTAGACAGTTCGGTTAGTTGGAGAAGCATACAATCTGCTGATGAGGATTCAGAATTAGCATTTGACAGTTGGTAGCAAATTTTATATGAATAGTTCTCCAGATGATGCGCAACTGTCAAAGAAACAAGATGGATTGGGATTGGGGTCAGAGAATACCCAACATACAATGGTACCTCATAGGTACACAATTTTATCGCCAGCATGGAAGAAAAAATAGCAATGGATCAAAGGGTCTTTGTGCTTGATGTATCTTTACAATATACCCCCGCTATATAGTGGGCCACCCATAAATCCTTGATCATGGAATGGGAAGATGCAAAACAAGCAATCTGATGTCGATTCCAAAGCAAGGATCAACTGAAGGAAGATATAAAGATAGAGTTTCCAAATGAGAAACTGTTCAATGGACAATCTTATCCCAAAGTGCACATTGAGCATTGTCTAAAGTAGTGGAGAGTTGTGGAAGTACCTACTCACCTATGGGTTCAGGTATTTTCCCATTCCCTGGGTCCAATTCCAAAGTCCTCGTATATACATGAAGAGACCAGAAGACAAACAAGTTGTTGGCAGACCTTACAAGACCAATTCTGCAAGGAATTCTCCTTTACAAGTAAGTACCCTGAGCTCAACAAAGTCCTTCAAAGAATCAGGGAAATGCTTTTTACTGACATTTGCAAAAAGAGATTGTTGATGATAAAATTCGCAATGAGGATTTTTCCCGCAAAGTATTGCTAAAGCCTATTATTATAAGCTAACGATATATATAATACTAGTAGGTGGGACCCCCTTGTATATTGGAGGATCAGATCTGGCTTTTATTCGATGTTATGTCATTGTTCCACATTGCTTATAGGTCTTAGCATGGTTGATGTTCAAATGTTGGTTCCATTAGAAACAAATTAGAGATGGATAATTCATGTTATGTGTGGGTTTCTTTACTCTAAATTCCTAGTTTCATGTCATAAGAGATTATGAGAACTCTTATTTCTATGCTAATTGCGCCATGATCTATTGCATATTACACTTGCACAAAACATATGTTAGTCATGGGGAAAGATAAAATAAATATGAAAAAAAATCTAAAGGAGAAACTAAACTATGCTACTATGCTACACTACATGCATTGAAGTTAAAAGATTGTTGTTATTCCTAGATAACAGGGTTAGTGGCTATGCGTTTTATTGAGTTATATGGAAACTCATGAGATATGCACTATAGTATGATTGGAAATGGCTAATGTGACATAGGGTGGCGCGTTTGGATGCATTGTTTAATTTAATGAATTAATGGAATGGGTGGTTGGTGCATACTAAGTGATTAAATGAGTAAGGGATGGAAGCGACGTGCAATTACTGCATGTCACTCCATATCCCTCCCACTGGCTATCACCCTAGATTGGCTATTTTTCAATTGTGTTCTTCTCTGATTAAGCTCTGATTTGCAAGCAAGGGAATAATCGCTCGACCAAGCTCATGTTTTAAGGATTTTTTGTTATAGGTATTTCTTTTTCAACATCCATGAACCCGCTTTGGTTATGAAATAGATATTGGCTCGATGATGTATGGGTCTGTTATTTTCTTAAGATTGGCAACTATGTAAATTTGTGATATTTCCTTGGGATAGGTTGTTTATGTGGTTTTCATGACAAATGAAAATGATGGTTGAACTCACAGTTTTATTGATTATTCTGAGTGCTAGAATCCATGAAGGATCTCTATCACTCTTATTGGTTTTAGTTGGAGGGTTTCATTCAATTAGATTGGCTGGCTGTCTCCACAGTTTTCTTTTCACCATACCCAGTCGTTTTGTTGATTATGGGGTTGTTGGGTTTGAACCACTTTGTGTCACTGCATATAATTTCACCTGGGTATGGGTTTGTTCACGCTACTGATGTTTCACAGTGGGTTATCATGGCTATTATGACAAGGGTCTTGCTTAAGATTGATTTCTATTTCTTGGCTCTTTTTTATCTCAACATTCTTCATGTTGATTGGGAAAACCACCAGGGTTATACCCTACGTGTTTTCGATGTTATTACAGACCCAAGTGAATCCTTTGTTCCTATGTTCAAGGTATCTCCTATCTCGTGAATTGTCACCCTATCTGCGAATTTATTGGTGGTATACCCTGTGTGTTCACCGTATGGTCTCGGAGGTTCTTACTCGTTATTGGGGGTCGACTCCAGTTCCCCTGGGTTGGTCTGCAGAGCGAACCCTTTATTACTCAAAGCCTAGATTTTGATAAATGGAGCCCATTATATCCTATCAGTTATATCGTTGATTCTTATGAGTTGGTGGTGTATCTTCGACAATGTTTGATTGTTGGCTCATCTCTGTTGATTATGTTGACAATGGTTTTGGTTATTGGTATTTGGTCACTACATTGGCTATTATAATAGTCAAATTGATAACTCAACATCGTTTGATGTTTAGATCTGGAATAAATAGACATGTACATTCGCATTAATGATCTTGCATTTTGTTGATTGGACTGTGTATCCTACAACATCGTATAAGTTTAAGTAGTGATTGATGTGCGTTTAAATGGAAATTCTAGGTTATTGCAATTTGATACATTGATGACTGTGTTTTGACTGTCCACTGGTATGGTTGATGGATATCATGCATTACATCAGAGATGGGCACAGTTTCTGTGACAGTGTGGTCTCATTACAATTTAATTGTTAAATGAGTTCGAGGGATGAAATTGGGCATGTTTTGTGTCTGTGTTTGATTGAAGAAATCATTTGTATATATGGTGGATGCTTTGATGTTGAACAGAGTAGGAATAAGTGATTGTGTGTTCATTTGGAAATTTCTTTAAATATTAAATGGGACAAATGAGAAGAAACAAAACTCTTCTACAGGCTGGTTGTGAAGGCATATTGTCTTGTTTTGATGACACTGTGTTAATGATTTAATTGTGAACAGTGAGAAATTTAATACACAAGAACGATTAAATTATGCACACTAGTTTTTTAAATTGATTATAGTGATTATTTGGTTAATGTTGGATCTTTTGCATTGATATAGAATGTTTTATGGATTACTTAATTAATTTTATGTACAGTATCTGTTATCCTCCCTACCATTATTTCACTTTTCATTAATTACAATCCCCTCACCTTCCCACATTCATTTTTCACTCCCTGTTCCTAAAATTTAATTACAGTTAAGAGAAATTCTATATGGTAATAGTTTGAAATCGCAATTTCTTGGATGGATTACAGTGACATGTTTTTTAGTTTACGTTACAGTTGATTGTTTGTTTCCTGTGAGCAGTAACCATGATTCTTCTCCCCCTCATTTTAACATTTTTCACTCAATACAAACCCCTCGCATATCCAAGAACCTTTGATCACCCCCTGCTCATTGACAATGGGTAAACAATTTGTATGGATTGGATTGCATGGGTCTGATATGTTGTTGAGCCAAAATTTATTTTATATTTTTTTAAAAAGAGTTGTCATGTATGGTTGATAAAGAAACTATTTTCTAATCAATTATGCATACAGGAATGATCTTTTCAAGAAAAAGGTTGAAAACTGAGGCCCACCAGGCCCTTGACAAAGGGAAAGCCACTACTTCCCCTTCCTCACATTCAAATGATTCTGATGAATCTGTGTCCTCCCACATGCATCTGAGGGATGATTTCTCTCATGTGATCACCGAGATTAGGCATAAAGGATCCACACAAACTAAGGTAAATTCAGATAGATTAAAAAGTGATAACGGAAGCAGGGGAAATATTGCCTCATAGACTAGAAAATATGGATTTAAAGTTGTTTTTATTTATTAATTGTTGAGGACAGTTAACTTCATTTTTTTTTTTGGACAACATGTTTTTTGGATATATTGGTAATATATTTTGGAAACAATTGAAAATATCATTGAGATACATTATCAAACATGAATGTGATGATGGGAGTCACTTGGAGAGATGTTTGTTAAATTAACTAGTTGTGTTATGATGGTTAAAAGCTAAAGGGAGTCACAAGGGGTCCCACCTACTAGTTATTATTTATTTAAAACCCTTATTATGATATATGACTTTTCCCCCTAACTAAAAAGTTGGTTGAGTTTTTAGTTAACTTAACTAAGGAGGTAGTTCAACTACTTCAACCAATTCTAATTTGCTTAAAGGAAAAAGGAAAGGGAGGAACAAGAAGAGGACAGAAGGAGAAGAATACTAAGGTTTTCTCTTTGAGTATATGTTGAGATAGTTCAGTTTTCATTCATTCCTTAATTTATTACAAGCCTAATTATTTTTTATGATAGCAGGGTCTTATTGTAGACAACAAGATTCAGGGCTGAATTACATCATTCAGACACTTCTTTTTCAAAGGTGTTGATTTATCTTTGATAGTCTATGTAGACTTGTCTGTTTGTGAATTATTTTTCATCACTGACAAAGGCTATTGTGCAGAGTCGAGTGGGAAGAAATCTGTGGCAATTTAATCCGTCTTTTAGAGTTCATTTTTTTTTATTTTCTGTAAGAGGTCCTTTTGTATGTTCCATTGGGTATATCTAGGTTTGACTTTGGTCCAAAAATTCTTCACAAAATTTTGTAAAGAGAGTGACTCTTTGGTTAATTGGAATGAAATAAAGGATTGTTTTATGTCTCATCTGTCTTGATTATCATCTTGGTGTCTTTTCTTATGTCTCTACATTTATTTCAACAACTGTTATATTAAAAAAATCATATAAATAATGAATTTTCCAGCAAGCTTTTATTTATAAAGCGACTAGCCTAAGCACTTGTAATCAATACTTGTGAGTTAGGATATTAATTTTGATGGCTATAAACATAGGGTGACATTCCCCTCTATTTTTCTTTAGCCAAGAAGAATCTAAAAATGCTTGAGTAAGATCATTTCATATATTTTCCTCAACATTTATTTGGTGACCATACTGGGGGGATCTTCAATATCTCATTGGTTAATTTTTATACTCGATTATCATCGAATACATCTATTTTTCTGATATTGATTCTTTGACTATTTGATTTCTTAATGACTGTGCATGTTGTAAGGAAAACCAATATTGAGCCTGGTCTTCAAGATCAGACTAGCATTGCTTTGAACCTATTTAACACCATTTTAGACATTGCCAATACTCATGTTAATATTAATCATTCATGGGAAGAAATTGAGTGACATATTAGTGCCCAAGAATGTTGGGGATCTAAACATAGACAACCTAGAAATCAGCAGTAACCTTCTTGTTCCTTCAGTTTTGGCCTTTCTTCCATGTCCTTAGACTCTCGTGTCTCTAGAATAAGAAGAGGATTATCACCCAAAATTAATCCTATTGCTGAAATAGGAAGAAGGAACGTTGTGTTATCTACCCAACAAGCTGCTCTAAGGAGAACTTTGTCTGATTCTTCAAGTTCGTCTTTTTATCCTTCACCTATCATCCACAAGATGACATCTAGTGGTGTCTCTGGTGGCACTGGAAGTGCTTCCTCTTCTTAATATTCATCTTCATCAGTGATTGATAGATTATATAGACATGATATCCCTGTCCAATCTACCACAAATCCCACCAAAGTCATTAAAAAGTATGTGATTTTTCAGTTTGAAGAAGACACCACAACCACACTGTGGCATGTGTCCTCTCCTCTTAACCTAGCACATGCTACTCGTCCACTTCCTAAATTCAAAAAACATCTTCCTAGGTTTTCCGGAAATAACACCGTCACTACAAACGAACACCTCGTGGCATTTTCTAATGCTTGTCACAACATAGGAGCCAATGACAATGATACTTACATGAACTTATTCGTCAATTCCTTGGAGGGAAAGGATGTGGTTGATTTCTTTGACCTTATTCCTAATATTCTGTCTACTTGGGAGGGCTTAATATATTGGTTCAAATCCACTTATGGGAAATCTAAAAGCCCAACCGAGAACTTAAGTGAATACAATAACATCGCCTATAAGGATGGTGAGACCATCAATTACTTCAACTTGCATTTCACTAAGTTATACAATCAGATCCCTGAACTCATTCGACCTTAGAACCAAGCCACTTTCATGCATTACTACAATGAATTACCTTCCCCCTACCATCATAGGCTTGATGAAAAATCCATTCATAATCTTGGTTCCTCTCTACATACTTGTTTAGAGTATGAAGATGAACTTGAAAGAACAGGTCTTCCTCAAGGAGAATCGATTAAACAGATAGACGTGTCTGCCCTCTTACAAATAGTACAATATATGAATAATCGTATGATAGATTTTGAGCGAAAGGGATTTTTCTCCCTGTTGGGCTCCGAATTTATAACATTTTCTTGTTGGTTCTTGAAGACATTGTCTACTCTCCTGAAGACTTTTGTTAAGCAAATGGCATTCTTTCTGTGCTATTCATACTCTATTACACCTATATGTTCCATTATATACAGAAACCATGAAGTGCTTCCAAAGCCACAAATGAGCGAAGAATTCA
>ML795147.1:16219-52920 GCA_009831015.1 Picea engelmannii
TTGGGTATCTCATGAGATGAAGAAGTTTCTTTTGATTACAATAGAAAGTTTCATAGGATGGTTGCTGAGTTGTGTGGAGTGATAAGTAGCAAGAACTTAGTTGTTTTCAGTTTATCTTTTACATGCATATACAAAACAGTACCAGTTAGTACTGAGTAGTACCAAGTAGTACAGAGCAAAGTAGGGTACAGTAGTTCTTTTCTGCAAGTTTCTTTAAGCAGTTCAGAGAGTAGCTTGGCATCCTTTAAACCCCCTCTTCAGCCCTGCATTTCCTGTGCTGGTTCCTCTAAGTCTACCTTCCCGGGTTGACAATTAAATGTTGATTTACATGGTATATCTGCAGCTCGACACTCCCCTCTCACCCCTGGAGATTCATCCTCTTATGCACCCCCCTTTAGAAATCTGATTGAAAATAATTTTCATCCTAAAGCTATCTTTCCTCGAGGTTGGTGTAACTTCTATGAGGAACACCATGAGGAAGCCACATGTGAGGTAAGGAAGAGTGCCATAGATTATATCTTTGATAAAATACCAGAAACTACTATCGTTGTCCTATATTTTGTAGAGCCAAAAGATGTCATGATCATCAATACTAGGAACAAAGACTATGCTCCCAAGGGAAAATTTGATCCTCCCCGCAATTCTTCTAGCCCAAGCTCATCCTCACCCATTGCTACTTTTCAGGTTCCTAAGTTACCTAACAGTGAATATCCAACTTCCCCTCTCCCCTCTTCCAAGTACAATATCGTGAATCATTTGGCCAACATCAAAGAAGATGCAACCCTTTTGGACATGTTTGTCATCCATGAGCAAGAGAGGCATCTAAAACAATTCATGGAAGGAAAAGATTTTGTTGTATCCAACCTCTCTAAAGAGGTGAACGAAGAGGATTTGTCTATAAATAAAGTAGGTGTACATAACTTTATATACCCTGTAAAAAATCCCCCTTTTTATATTTCTGTAAAGATTATGGATAAGATTGCCCATTTTTTCCTCATTGATGGTGGTTCGGGCCTAAGTGTGATGTCAAATATTATTATGGAAGAGCTAGGCTTGTCTTGTACAAATGAAAATTCTAGAATCATGCTCTCTTATAATAGCATACAACAAACAACCATAGGTGAGATTAAGGATGTAACCTTTGTTTTGTTTGCACACCCTGAAATAAGGACAACCCTTAGTATTTAGGTAATTGATATGCTAGTACAATTACTCAATCATCTTGGGAAGATATTGGCAAGCCTTAATGGGTTGATACCTCTCACTTGATGAAACACATTTATCCATTCCTCAGAATGGTAAAAAAATTATAGTCCTTAGAGAGGGAAGGATTTCACCTTACATAGAGAGTGTCCCACAGCCTAATGTAAACTATATCGAAGAGGACCTAGGAGTGTATTCCATATTTACTAAGGAGGATAACATTCCCTTGGAACAAATTGATTTAGATGATGGTATGTGGCACATGCACTTTGATGGTTCATGCTCCAATGAAGGTAACGAAGATGGCATTATCTTGATTTCTCCTGTAGGAAAAATCCATAACTTTTCTTATAGGTTGGAGTTTTCTTGCACGAACAATGTCACTGAATTAAAAGCTTTGTTATTAGGCATTGAAAACACCTATAATCTTGTTGTGGTCACCTTTCAATTTTGGGGACTCCGAGCTTGTTGTGAACCTCATATGTAAGATTCACTCCCCTAGCAACAAGTTGATGAAACGATAAACCCAAACTGTTTGGGCGCTTATCTCGAACCTTTTATCTTTCAACATTACTCATGTTAAGAGGGAATTGAACTCAATGGCCGATCGATTAGTTTTTTTTGCAGCCTCTCCTCATCGGAAATTTTTTCCTCACAGACATGATTGTACTTTCCAATCTCTATATCATCCACATATCCCTGACAATATAGAATCTTGGCAGGTCTTCCTAATGATGAGAGAATTTGTTCTTTCATTTAAAATGAACCTTTTAAGCCCAAAGAAATTATATCCATAGAATATAAAAAGATTCCTAAGGGCTTGACTCCTCTAGAGAGTTCATTTTCATCAAGTGATGTAGGCAATAAAGAGAAACAGAAAGAAGAGGATTCAAAAAGGAAGGTGGGTGAAGCCATATCCTTGAACATTGGGACACCCGAGGTTCCGAAGAATGTTAAGATAGGTGCCAAATGTTTAGATTAAGAGAAGATGAAGTTTGCTAAGCTATTTAGTGAATTTCAAGATGTTTTTGCTTGGTATTATGAGGATATTCGTGGTTTTGATCCTAGTCTAATACAACATGCCATTCCCATCAAGGAAGGCATAAAACCAGTTAGGAAAAAATAGAGACCTATCAACCCTACGCTAGAAGAAACTATTCGAAAGGAGTTGGAAAAACTCTTGAAAGCTAGAATTATCTTTCCAGACAAGTACTCTGAATGGGTTTCAAATTTGGTTCATGTTTGGAAAACAACCGATCAGATCAAATTATGCATTGATTTTCTTGCATTAAATCGAGCTAGTATAAAAGATCACTTCCCTCTCCCTAACATGGAAATGGTTTTGCAGCAAGTTGCAGGATCACAAATGATGTCCTTACTTGACAGTTTTTCCGGTTACAATCAAATCAAGGTAAAAAGGGCAGATAAATATAAAACCACCTTTATTACTCGTTGGGGTACCTTTTCTTATGAACGTATTCCTTTTGGATTATCTAATCCAGGTGCCACTTTTCTAAGACTTATGCAAATATCTTTCGACGTTTTGATCGGAAAGATTATTTATATCTACTTGGACGACTTAACTGTTTATTCTAAAACCCAATTAGATCATTTTGGTCATCTGAGAAACATTCTCATGCGATGTAGGAAATTTGGCATTTCTCTAAATCCTTCCAAGTCCATTTTTGACGTTACCGAGGGAAAGCTCCTTGGACACATTGTATCTGATTTAGGAATAAGCATTGATCCTGAAATGATTGTTGCTATCCTTAATCTTCCTACCCCCACTTCCAAGAAGGAGGTTCAAGATTTTATGGGGTTATTAACTTTGTCCATAGGTTTGTTCCATATTTTGTTGTGATGGTCAAACCAATTCATAATCTGCTTAAGCAAGATTGTTCTTTTTCTTGGACAGATGATGTCGAAAATGATTTTGAATGGATTAATAAAGTAATCAGTTCTGCACCAGTTTTGGTGAAGCCGGATTTTGAGAAGGAATTCACGATATATACTAATGCCACCAAGGAAGCAATTTTTTCTATCCTCATGCAAAATGATGACCAAGGTAACAAAAAACCAGTGGCTTACATGAGTCAAATTTTTTCTAATGATGAGTTTAAATATTCTTTTATTGAGAAACATGCTTTCGCTCTTGTTAAATCCATTGAAATGTTTCGCCGCTTCATCTTAGGTAAGAATATGTTGGTAAAAGTCCCTTTACCTGCTGTCAAGTTTTTTATCTCATAGACTTATCTTTCAGGAAATCTTGCACATTGGCTTGCCAAGATCCAAGAGCATGATTTGAATATAGTGAATTCTACCATGGTCAAGGGACGTGACTTAGCCCTTCACTTAGCTCAGCATGCTAAGAATAGTGAAGAAATTGATGAAGACTATAGTTCCCTTTCAACTCTCTTTTACATTGATGACCAGATCCTCCCTGTGTCTGAACATCCCTAGTATAAGAATTTGGTTTATTATTTACAAAACCAAATATGTCCAGACAACTTAGACACTCATCAAAGGAGAAGGATCTGTCTTGAATCTGCAAGATACGTCATTATATGAGACTTCTTATTTCGAATATCTGTTGATGGTGTGATGCTTCATTGTGTAAACGATGAGGATGCACATAAATTGTTTCAAGAAGATCATGGTTCTTCAAGTTATTTCATTCATGTAGGACGTCATTTTTCTGCTAAAACCACTACTTTCAAGATTATTAGGAAGGGATATTATTATCCTTCGATCTTCTGTAACTCTTATGTTTTCTCGAGATCTTGTGACAAGTGCCAAAAATTTGCATGGAAAGAATGCCTTTCAGCCATGCCATTACAACCTATCCTCCCATAATTTCCCTTTTCAAAGTGGGGATTGGATTTTATTGGTCTTATGAATCCTTTATCTTCAGTAGGGCAAGTTTTTATTTTGACAGCCACATACTATTTTACAAAATGGGTTGAAGTTGTCCCACTTAAGCATTCAACATATGATTAGTGTCACACACCCACTATGGCATAATAAATTTTTCGCCTTTTCTCAAGGGGTAGAATCCCCAAAATCCTACGGGGCTTAGAACAGGCTAGATATTTCCTTTTTCCACCTTCATGCGATCGTTGATCATGATCATAGGCCAAACAACTAGGCGTCCTTTCACATTTCACGACTCAGCGATATAAGCGGGTCGATTCTTTTGACTCTGCAAACCCCAAAACACCGTAATGCCAAAAAATGCCTCGATCGGCTATTAGCCTCCTGGGCTATTCCTTGACCTGTATGACAACTTCTCATAATACTGCAGTCTTAGTCCCTTTGGGACTTATCAATACGAGAGCCCGACCTCTTGTCAACGAGACTCCCGAATTCCCGATTTCCGATTTCCCGAAATGGCCTTTGTCACAATAGCCCTCCTGGCTATGCCCTAATCCAGGTGACCACTCCTCATAAGACCTCCATCCTACTTCTTTCAGGATTTATGAATACGAGAGCCCGACCTCTTGTCAACGAGACTCCAGAATTCCTGATTTCTGATTTCCCAAAATCCTGGATTGTTGCCACATGTCCTCCCTTAGATGGACGATCCTCATCATTTCGCGATTTCATGACCTGTGACCCTCAGTGACACAAATCCTCTGTCAATTTGAATCCCCAGTACCCAAAATAACGATGGTCTCTCGATCTCCACCACATGTCCTTCATGGATGGATGGTCCAAATTGTTTCGGGACTTCGCCAAGTGCGAGGTCAAAATGCTCACCTTCCTCTTTTGTTTCTCGATGTCCAAATCCCTGAAATGGGTGATCTTGCGACATGTGGAATCCCTTAATCGGACGATCCAGATCTATTTTGGGACTTCCACCATGGAGTGTCCCGATCTCTTGTCAACGAGACCTTCGAAATCCTGAAGTCTGAGATCCTAAGATGGGTGATCTCGTGACACGTGGCCTCCCTTAATTGGACGGTCCAGATCTATTTTGAAACTTCCACCATGGAGTGTCCCGATATCTTGTCAACGAGACCTCTGAAATCCCAAAGTCCAAGATCCCGAGATGGGTGATCTCGCGACACATGGCCTCCCTTAATCGAATGGTCCAGATCTATTTTGGGACTTCCACCATGGAGTGTCTCGATTTCTTGTCAATGAGACCTCTGAAATCCTGAAGTTTGAGATCCTGAGATGGGTGATCTCGTGACACGTTTCCTCCTCCCGGATGGAAAGCTCAGATCTATTTTGGGACTTTCATTGTGAAGTTTCCCGACCTCTCGTCATCAGGACTTCTAAAATCTCAAAGTCTGAAGCCCCGATATCAACTCCTCTTTCGAGACTTTCACCTCTGTTCACGAGGGCTTAACCCTCATGCATCTCCTGACAAATCCAATGGTTGTTGGGTTTTCTAACTAAGATATAATGGTTCAGATCTGTCCCACGCTGTGCACTCTCCCACTGCTCCCTGGACGTGGAAAAACCAACAGTCCAGATACTCCCATGGACCTTGGGGATCTACGGTCCCGATTTCTTCGCTACTCACGAAGATAAAGAAAAATGGTTAAGGCATTTAACGCCCTTGTTTCTTCCTCCAATCTAACGGCCGTGAATGACTGTAGATCTTCCAACAGGATCTCGTCCGTTGATCGATACTTATCCCTACGCTGTCATTTCTGGATTTCAAGAGGATCATTCTTCCTCGCATAGGGTTACTAAGACTTGCGCCTTCAAATCCTTTTCCAAGTTCTTGGTAAGCTTTCCAAGAAGGGTATCTCTGTGGAAAGATCTATTCTGGGTATTCCTGGGGACAAATAAGGGCATAGATTTTCCCAAAAGAAGACTTGAAGTCCAAATTAATTCAATATGCGTATATATATATATATATATATATATATATATATAAACATAAGCCAGATGTGCTCCTTCCAATAAAAGCATGAAACCACCATTTCTGATCAAAACACCACACAGACAGTCTTATACTCAAACCATTCATAAATTGCACAGACTATGAGCATACATATCAGCATATAAACTTCAAGATATAAGATATAAAACACTTTTTAGAAATAACACCAGGTGTGATTGCAACTGCTGAGAGGGGTGCTCATTTCCACCCAACCGTAGGCTCAACGACTCCCAATGGATTTACCACTAGCCACCCCTGAGTTGAGACCACGATGTTGCGAGACTGAGTCTCTATTTGCTAGTGACCAAGAACGAAGGTTACTCTCCTTCTTCTCCACTATCACTCACTCTGTATTTTTCCAGAGTTCTCTTCCTTCTTCTCTTCCCCTCGCATCTACCCCTTGATCTCCCACTCTTCTTGCCTTTTCTCCTTTCAGTGTGGTTGCATGTGGCACGATATTCCTCGCAGTGGTCAGGTCTGAGGACTCTATGGATGGGCGGTTCACCCCCCATCCCTCATTACTCATGAGGAGCCATTTACCTACCAACCTAGTGAGTCATTTAATTCAGCGCTAGCGAGCCGCTCTTGGTACTCTGGGCCAATGAAGTCCAAATACGGTATCGGTTTTGGTGGAAGTTAACGCCACCTTTCCAGGTGCCTTCCACCACCTTTCTCTAGCCATCATGGTCTCTTTTTCAACACATCTCCTCTCAGTATTCCTACAATATATATTCATAATAGTATTCACATTAATCGACCTTTTTCACAAGGTCCATTCACATCACACATTCACATTTCTGAGTTTGCCACAATACTTGGCCAGTACAGTTATTTTTAGAGACTGGGGGAAATAGGGTGTTACAATTCCCTCCCCCTTAAAGGAACATCGTCCTCGATGTTCTATCTATTAACTTGACATGCATGTACAGGTGTAAACAAAATCAGATATGCCCATTTCATGGCATCCTCCATTTCCCATGTAGCCTCATCTGGGCCAAAATGTTTCCACTGCACCTTGACATGTGAAATGGTTCAATTCCGGAGTGGGGTTTCCTTTCTGTCCAGTATGCATTGAGGTTCTGGTAGAAACTCTCCCTCCGATTCCACCTGGATCACAGACCAATCAATTATATGATTAGCATCATGTACATATTTATTTAATAACAAAACATGGAAAACATTATGTGTTTTTACTGTGGGAGGAAGTGCTAGCCTATAGGCTACAGGTCCCACTCTATATAGGACCTCAAAGGGTCCACAATACCGAGGTAATAACTTGGCACGAGCTCCCATTTTCAGAGAACTCTTCCTGGGTCTAACTCTGAGATATACATGGTCTCCCATTTTGAACTCTCTTGGAGTTCTCTTTTGGTCGGCATAACTTTTCTGTTGGTTCTGAGCAACCTTCAGGTTTTGTTTTATCTGAGTCATTGGTTGTTCCATTTCTTTCAACATGTTGGGTCCAAAAGAAATCATGTTTACGGGATTACTCCAGCTGACTGGAGTGTTACACAGTCTACCATAGAGGACTTCAAAGGGACTCATTTTTAAGGATGCTTGGTAGCCGTTGTTGTAGGTGAACTCTACCAGTGGCAAGTAGTCTTCCCACTTCTTGGGTTGATGCATTACATGCATTCTTAGCATGTCTTCAAGTATTTGGTTCACTCTTTCTGTTTCTCCGTCGTTTTGAGGGTGATAGGCGGTGCTAAACAACAATTTGGTTTCTAAGACAGCCATCAGTGATTTCCAAAAGTTAGAAGTAAATTTCGTGTCTCTGTCAGACACGATCTCTTTCGGCATACCATGCAGTCTGAATATCTCCTGCATGAATACTTGGGTGATATCAATTGCTTTGCAAGTGGATTTGACAGGGATGAAATGGGCAGACTTGCTCAATTTATCCACCACTACCATGATAGCATCGTTCTGTTTGGTTGATGTTGGTAATCCGGTGATGAAATCCATGGAGATGGTTTCCCATTTCCATTCTGGGATTGGTAGAGGTTGTAATAATCCTGTTGGGTGTCGGTGTTCTGCTTTAACCTGTTGGCACTCTATGCATTTGGCCAAGTACTTGGCTATGTCTTTCCTCATTCTAGGCCAATATAATTGTCTCCTAGTGGCCGTGATCTTCTTCTGGTATCCTGGATGACCAGAATAGGGTCTTTTATGTAGTTCATCCAGTATGAACCTCTTCAAGTCGTCACAATCTGGAATATAAAATATGCTTCTATAAGTGAGCAGACCTCCTTCGGTCATCTGGTAGCCTTCATATTTTACTTCAGTGGGTTCTTGTTGTAGGTACATGGTCACGGTCTGGACGAAGGGATCTGTTTCTTGTGCATTTTTTATTCTTTCCTTGACATCTGTCTCGCAGGTGCTCACCGCTGCCAGGTGAATTCTTTTCATACTTCTGCTAAGGGCATCGGCCACCCTATTTTTCTTTCCTTTAATGTGTTTGATCTCGAAATCAAACTTGCTAAGGAGGGCCATCCACCTAGCTTGTCTAGCATTGAGCTTTGGTTGATCAAATAGATATCACAATACACAGTGATCGGTCATAAGTACAAATTTTCTTCCCAGGAGGTAATGTCTCCACATTTTCAAGGTATGCACTATGGCAGCCAGCTCTAGATCATGGGTCACATAGTTGACTTCATGCTCGTTCAATTTTTGGGATTCATAGCAGATCACGCTTCCTCCCTGCATAAGGACTCCTATGAGCCCTTCCTTATAGGCATCTGTGCACACGAGGAAGTCAGCTTCTAGATCGACGATCTTCAGCACAGGTGCATGGGTCAGTAGATGTTTCAGGGTTTGAAATCTTTCTTCACATTTTTGTGTCCATAGGAATTTTTTCCCCTTCTTCTGGAGGGCAGTGATTGGACAACCAATCTTGGAGAATCCTTTTATAAATCTCCTATAGTATCCTTCTAATCCCATAAAGGATCTGATGTCCGAAACATCCTTTGGGGTAGGCCATCCCATGATAGACCTGAATTTGTCAGGGTCTACCGCTACTCCTTCTTCGGAGAGAACATGGCCTAAGTAATGTATTTTCTTCTAGAAGAATTCACATTTGCTGAATTTGGCATAGAGTTGATGTTCTCTTAGCACTTGCAGCACAAGTCTAAGATGCTCTTCATGCTCTTTTCTATTCTTGGAGTAAATTAATATATCGTCAATAGAAACAAGCACAAATTTGTCTAGGAATTTGCTGAGTACATTGTTCATCAAGCACATAAAAGTGGCAGGGGCATTGGTCAACCCAAATGGCACCACCACAAACTCATAGTGACCATACCTCGTTCGGAAGGAAGTTTTATGGATGTCTTCACCCTTGATTCGAACTTGATGGTATCCCGACCTCAAATCAATATTTGAGAAAATAGAGGCACCCCCCAATTGATCGAACAGGTCATCGATCCTGGGCAAGGGGTACTTGTTCTTTATGGTTACCTTATTGAGTTTCCTATAATCTATACATAGTCTAAGGGTACCGTCCTTCGTTTTCACAAACAAGACTGGTGCTCCCCATGGAGACACGTTGGGCTGAATATAGCCTTTATCCATCAATTCTTTTAATTGCAACTTGAGTTCAACTAACTTAGGTGTGCTCATCCAGTAGGGTGTCCTAGACACCGACACCACTCCTAGTGCAAGTTCTATCGAGAAGTCAATGTCCCTTCTCAGAGGTAAACCCGGTACCTCTTTCGAAAACACATCTCTATATTCTCTCAGGATAGGGTGATCATCAAGGCTTGGTTTGTCACCTTCGATTGTTTTCAACACCTGTATTGCATATAAGGGACATCCCTTTCGGCAATACTTTCTCATTTTTAGAGCTGATATTTGTCTCACCGAGATGGGTTTTTGGATCCCTTGAAGGGTTATCTTTTTCCCTTCTTGACTTACACATTCTAAGGTTTTATGGTAACAGTCCAATCTGGATTTATGGGCGACTAGCCAGTCCATACCAATCAGCAGATCATATGATCCCAGGGGTAATAAGTTAAGGGTTGTTTGGGTGGGGAATCTACCCTACATCAATTGGTAGGCTGGTATAACCTTTGCTACCCTTCTTTTGGTACCAGTGGCTAACTGTACCAACCATGGCTTGGTATGTTTTTGTGGCTATAGTTTACAATTATCAACAGCTTTAGGGGCTATATAACTCAAATTTGAACTAGGGTCAATTAAAACAAACACTATATGGTTGGAAATCATACCTTCTATTTCCACTACTGAAGCTTGGTGGTCAGCTTGGTTATTATCCAAGGCTGCATAAATTTGTGGCTCACTCCTGGCCACATCATTGATGGTAGTAGCTTCTTGGATGTTATAAATCCTCTGACTATTATGTTGTCGGTGTGGACAGTCTCTCAATAGATGTTCTTCCCCGCAACCCCAACATTTCAAAGGTTCTCTCTTTGGGTTATCAGTCTTCACTGATATGGGTCCAGAAGTTTTATTTCCGCTCAAGGAGGGAAAATTCTGCTAGTGCATACTCCAGGATGGGAATCTCATTCTTGGGTTCTTCTTATAGTTCTTAAATCCTGGGGATTTAATTCCCCTTTTCTGAAATCTTGAACTATTCTTCTGTTTCCATCCTTCGCGAGGTTCTGCTCGATGCCCAAACTGTTCATGACAATAGGTCTCCTTTCGAATAGTTCCTTCTAGAGTCTTTGGCTCATCAAATTCAATTATGTTCCGATAGTCCTTAGGTAGTCCACTGATGAAGCGTTGCACCTTTGCCTTTTCCACTTTTATATAGGGTACATACCTCAACAAATCGAGGAATTTTTTGACATATTCTTCTACAGTGAGTTGTCCCAGTTTGAGTTCATAAAATTCTTTAGTCTTTTTGTTGAAATATTTTTCCAACATATACTTCTTCCGAAAGTATTTCTCAAACCGTTCCCAATATAGGTCCTCTTCGCGAACCCCTTTCACATTCTTAAGGTCTTCCCACCAAATGGAATCCTTTCCATTCAAGTTGAAGGTGGCCACTTGGGCCTTCATATTTTCTGAAAAGTCATGGACTCTGAAATAATTCTTTAGTCCAAGAAGCCAGGCCTCTGCTTCCTCTCCCTTCTTTATTTCACCGTTGAAGGAGGGTGGTTTGGATTTTCTGAATTCTTCGAATTTATGACCTTTGGCAGACTTTTGCTTCTTCTGCTTCCTTCAGGAATAGGAACTAGTTCTGCTACTAGAAGAACCCTCTAAATCGCCAACTTCCTTCTAAGAGGAATCATCTGATGCTTGTCCTTTACCTCTGGGGTGGACCTTTTTCAAGGTGCTCCTCTCATTGTGGCCACTGATATGACCGTGTTTCTGAGTTTCAGGTTCATGTTGCATTTGTCTTTGTAGATCAGATAAACTCTATAGTAAAACTGCATTAATTTCTGTTTTCTTTTCTTGTTCTTTCATCATCCTTTCATTGTTAGCCTTGCAACTTTGTAATTCGACCATGAGACTCCTCACAGTCTTGGATAGATCTGGAGGGGTCCCTACTGCCCTCCTTTCATCAGACTCTTTGTCTCTATTGTGGGAGCCCTCTCCCACTTCATGGTGAGTCACCATACTATGCATTGATAATTTCCTGCGGTTGATCTTCCGCTTGTGTGCAAAAGGGAAAAATGTTGGTTGTTAGTCAATATTTATATTTATTTATAACCAATACATAATTCATATTTTCACATGTACACACACAATAGGGTTTTTTCATTCTGAACTTCATCTTTTAATTAGGAATGTTAAGACAGGGGGTTACTCTTTTTAGGAGGGTTCCGAACGAAGCTTCTGCGCAACTCGTTCATGAGCCCAAGCAGGCCAAGTGTTGTAACCATACTCTGATACCAATTTGTCACACACCCACTACGACATAATAAATTTTTTTCCTTTTCTCGAGGGGCAGAATCCCCAAAATCCTACGGGGCTTAGAACAAGCTAACTCTTCCCCTTTTCCACCTTCATGCGATCATTGATCATGATCACAGGCAAAACAACTACGCGTCCTTTCGCATTTCGCGACTCAACGATATAAGCGAGTCGAGTCTTTCAACTCTGCAAACCTAGAAACGACGTAATGTTGAAAAAGGCTTCGATCAGCTATTAGCCCCCTAGGTTATGCCTTGACCTATATGACCACTTCTCATAAGACTACAGTCTTATTCCCTTTGGGACTTATCAATACGAGAGCCCGACCTCTTGTCAATGGGACTCCCAAATTCCCGATTTTCGATTTCCCGAAATGGCCTTTGTCACAATAGCCCTCCTGGCTACACCCTGATCTAGGTGACCACTCCTCATAAGAACTTCATCCTAATTCTTTCAAGATTTATGAATATGAGAGCCCGACCTCTTGTCAATGGGACTTACGAATTCCTGATTTCCAATTTCCTGAAATCCTGGATTGCTGCCACGTGTCCTCCCTCAGATGGACGGTCCTCGTCGTTTCGCGATTTCACGACTTGCGACCCCCAGTGACACAAATCCTCTGTCAATTCGAATCCCTCGTACCCAAAATACTGATGGGCTCTCGATCTCCGCCACGTGTCCTCCATGGATGGATGGTCCATATTGTTTTGGGACTTCGCTGAATCCCCGAAATGGGTGATCTCACGACACGTGGCCTCCCTTAATCGGACAATCCAGATCTATTTTGGGACTTCGACCATGGAGTGTCCCGATCTCTTATCAACGTGACCTCTGAAATCCCAAAGTCTGAGATCCTGAGATGGGTGATCTCACGACACATGGCCTCCCTTAATCAGACGGTCCAAATCTATTTCGAGACTTCCACCATGGAGTGTCCTGATCTCTTGTCAATGAGACCTCCGAAATCCCGAAGTCCGAGATCCCAAGATGGGTGATCTCGTGACATGTGGCCTCCCTTAATCATATGCTCCAAATCTATTTCGGGACTTCCACCATGGAGTGTCCTGATCTCTTGTCAACGAGACCTCTGAAATCCCGAAGTCCGAGATCTCAAGATGGGTGATCTCACGACACGTGTCCTCCTCCTGGATGGATGACTCAGGTCTATTTTGGGACTTTCATTGTGAAGTTTCCTAACCTATCGTCATCAGGACTTCCGAAATCCTGATGTCTGAAGCCCCGATATCAACTCCTCTTTCGAGACTTTCACCTCTATTCATGAGGGCTTAACCCTCATGCATCTCCTGACAGATCCAACGACTGTCGGGTTTTCTAACTAAGATTTGATGGTTCATATCTGTCCCACACTGTGCACTCTCCCGCTACTCCCTGGACATGGAAAAACCAACAGTCCAAATACTCCCACGGACCTTGGGGATCTACAGTCCCGATTTCTTCGCTACTCACAAAGATAAAGGAAAAGGGTTAAGGAATTTAATGCCCTTGTTTCTTCCTCCAATCTAACGGTTGTGAATGACCATAGATCTTCCGACAGGATCTCGTTCCTCGATCGATACTTATACCTACGCTGTCATTTCATGATTTCAAGAGGATCATTCTTCCTCGTATAGGGTTACTAAGACTTGCGCCTTCAAATCCTTTTCCAGGTTCTTGGTAATCTTTCCAAGAAGGGTATCTTTGTGGAGAGATCTATTCCAGGTATTCTTGGGGATGAATAAGGGTATATATATTCCTGGGACTCTCCTTCTTCTCTGCTATCACTCACTCTATATTTTTTTATAGTTCTCTTCCTTCTTCTCTTCCCCTCGCATCTACCTCTTGATCACCCACTCTTCCTATATTTTCTCCTTTCGGCGAGGTTGTGTGTGGCACGATCTTCCTCGCAGTGGTCAGGTCTGAGGACTCTACGGATGGGCGGTTCACCCCCCATCCCTCATTACTCATGAGGAGCCATTTACCTACCAACCTGGTGAGTCATTTAATTCGGGGCCAACGAGCCACTCTTGGTACTTCGGGCCAGTGAAGTCCAAATACGGTATCGTTTTCAGTGGAAGTTAATGCCACCTTTCCAGGTGCCTTCCACCACCTTTCTCCAGCCATCGTGGTCTCTTTTTCAGCACATCCCCTCTCAGCAGTCCTGCAATATATATTCATAATATTATTCACATTCATCGACCTTTTTCACAAGGTCCATTCACATTTTTTATTTTGCCACAATACTTGGCCAGTATAGTTATTTTTACAGTCTGGGCGAAACAAGGTGTTACAATCAGGTGATTTATTTCCTTGAAAATAACATTTTTTTCCAGATTTGGTCTTCCATTGGAAATTATTACAGACAATGGTCCTGCTTTCATTTATGCTAAACTGACCCAATTTTTAGCTAACTTGGGGGTTAAACATTTCACCTCATCAACTTATTATCCCCAATGAAATGGGCAAGCTATGTCTACCAACAAAAATCTGGTAAGAATTGTCAATGGCACACTCTCCTCACTTACGCCCTTTGGGAAGATAGAACTACCGTCAAGGTAAGCACTGGTTGCACTCCTTTCCAAATTGTTTATGGTCAAGAATCCCTCCTGCCAACTGAGATGGAGATTTTTTCCTTAAGGTTGATTCTATAGATCGAAGAATTAAATTCTGCTCATGTTTCACAAAGGATAAACACACTCCTAGCTTTGGAAGAGAAAAGGATGTTTGGTTTGGATAATATTAAAAGGAGACAACAAATTGTTAAGAAGTATTTCAACAAGAGTGTCAAGACTGTCAAATTTAGGGTCAATGAAAAGGTATTGTTGTGGGATTCAGCTCATGATGATAAGGGAAGACATTCAAAATTTCAAAAACTATTGTTGGGTCCTTTCAAGATCACTTTTTTCTTAGGTACTAACTCTTATATTCTAAAATATTTACAGGAGCGATTGTTTTCCTACATCACTAATGGTTCTCACTTGAATCATTATGTGGAACCAACTTGAAAAGTTCTAACGTTGTTTGGATTTTTTGTATATTGGTAGTCTAGCTCTGTTTTCAGTTTTTCACTATTTTTCGTTTCTGCTTCACAATAGTTTGATTTTTTCTTTTGTTTTAGAACATTTCCTGCTACTTTTACTTTCCTGACATTTTATTTCTGTTGTTTTAAATTTTGCGATTTTATTTCTGACATGATTTTATTGCTTACTATCTTTTAGTTGATTTTGGTCAAAAATAAGATGTTGGATCAGTTATTCCACAGTGTCACTCCTGTAATATATTGTTGTTCAATAGCAATCACGATTACACAGTTGTTACGATGTTACCCTGAAAAGCACACTTGAAATTGCTATCTCCTTTCATTGTTGTCTTATGAAGAGATTGCTTATCTCTCGCTTCTGCTTTTCATTTCTTCATCCATTTGAGAAATAAATATCAAGTCCATTAAATTTTATCCTTGAAGTAAAGAGAGAAATGTGGTTGAATGATCATGCATACAGGGATAAACCTCCTCATACTTAACATTTTTCACAAGTTATTCCCAAATTCCCAGTCATTTTTCCATTAAATCTGCTCACTTCCCCATGTTGCATGATAATTCTGGTTATGTCTTCTTGATCTACTATTCTTGTTCTACGAAACCATGAGTTCTGAGTTCTAAATATATTGAAAAAAAATTCCCTTGTGGAGTTGCCAGTTTGTTGACGATAAAATTCGCAGTGAGGATTTTTCTGCAAAGTATGGCTAAAGCCTATTTTTTTTTTGTTTTCTAGTTTGTCCATGACCTATGGGACTAGCCCAGAGAAACCATGACTTAGGGGCCTTTAAGCTATGAAAATCACCTGCGGATCACACCCAGCCTGAGCCACACCAACCCTTAACATGGCTGGATTTTTTGTCCCCGCAGGTTTTGAACCGATGACTTTAACATCATAGAGTGCCTTAACAACACACTCTGTCAACCATTGTCCTACACCTCAGGGATGTATTGATAAATCTTATTATTATAATCTAACAATATATATAATACTAGTAGGTGGGACCCCTTGTAAATTGGAGGATTAGATCTAAATTTTATTCGATGTTATGTCGTTGTTCCACACTGCATGCATTGAAGTTAAAAGATTGTTGTTAGTCCTAGCTAACAGGGTTAGTGACTATGTGTTTTATTGAGTTATATGGACACTCATGAGATATGTGCTATAGTATGGTTGGAAATGGTTAATGTGACATAGGGTGGCATGTTTGGATGCATTGTTTAATTGAATGAATTAATGGAATGGGTGGTTGGCACGTACTAAGTGATTAAAGGAGTAAGAGATGGAAGCGACATGCAATTATTTCACGTCACTCCAGACCCCTCCCACTGGCTATCACCCTATATTGGTTATTGTTCAATTTTGTTTTGTTTTTTTTAAGATCTGATTTGCAAGCAAGGGAAGAATTATTGGGTATGTGTTAGAAACGTCTCGAGAAACGTGTCATGTATTTAGGTGGTTTTTCGGCACATGGTTTTTGTCAATGGTTTTCTATTTCCCATTAAGGAATTAGGGTTTTGGACTAATCCAGGTCATTGGGTTAGGGTTTTGGATGTCGTTGGCTCCTATATGTATATTGTATTGTAAACAATGTATCACAATGAATGAATATAGAATATGTTGGTTTTCCCGGTTTGGGTTTCCAGGGGAAAAATCTCTATGTAATGTTTGTATTTTCCATTGTATCTTTTCTGTTATTTTTATGAATATTTGTTTGCAGTAGATATTATACAAGGTTAGAATTTACATTTGGTATCATAGATTTATTGGCTTCAGGGGAATGCCTTTGTCGTCAAGGGTTTGGCTCGAGACTGTGATAAGCCTTGTTACAGTGGGAGATTTGCGTTATTGTTTTTCAGGTGAAAAGAAATGGAAAGAAATTCAAAGATGGAGATCGAAAAGTTTAATGGGAAAATTTTTGAGTTGTGGAAGCTCAAGATGGAAGATCTTTTGGTGGACATAGATCAGTGGATCGTGGTAGATCTAGGTACTACACCTATAGGAACTTCTGCAGATGACTGGAAAAAGCTGGATCGAAAGGCAAAGAGTACAATTCGACTATGTCTCTCTGATTCAGTATTATTGAATGTGTCAGAGGAAGCTACAACCAAGTATTTATGGGAAACATTGGGGAATTTGTATTAGTCTAAGTCCCTGGTAAATAAACTATTATTGAGAAATAAGTTGTATAACCTGAGGATGAGAGATGGAGACTCGATGGCAGAACATTTGAATGCCTTCAATATTGTGGTAAGTCATTTAGTATATGTTGATATTAAAATTTCAAATGAAGATAAATGTATCAGTTTGTTGTGTTTTTTACCAGACTCGTGGGATAGTCTGGTTGTGGCCATAGGTAGTAATACAACTTCCTTGAAGTTTGAATAAGTGGTCTCATCCTTGTTGTCGGAGGAGATGAGACGAAAGAATATGGAAGGACATAGCACAGACACATTATTTCCAAGAGGACGTTCCGAGGAAATAAATAGATCTAATTTCTCAAGTGGGAGATCTAAGTCTAAGGGTATATCTAAATCTCCCAGAAAGTGTGTAAGGGTATGTTGGAGATGTGGAAAAGAATGGCACTACAAGAAGCAGTGTAGATCCAAAGTTGAGAAAAAGAAGGGATCTGAAGAATCTTCTTCTACGGAAGAAAAGACCTCCAAGGAAGAAGGAGGGGATGTGTACTTGGCCTCTTCAAGCACAGATGTAGATCATGAGGCATGGTTGGTTGACTCTGGTGCATCCTTTCATATGACTCCCCACAGGGAGTGGTTCCGCAAATATGAAAAGTATGATGGAGGTAATGTTTTCTTACGTAATGATTCAACAACCAGAATCATAGGAAGAGGAAGGGTCAAGTTGAGGCTCATATATGGAAGGATTAGAACACTTCCTGGTTTTCTTCACATCCCAGGTATGTCTAGAAATTTGATTTTTGTAAGCAAAATGGAAGATACAGGGGTAAAAACAATATTTGAAAAGGGAACTTGCAAGATGGTTCGAGGAGAAATGGTGTTGATGAAGGGAGTTCGGTTTGGAAATCTATATAAGATGCTAATAAGAACTATTATTGATGGGTGTAATAGCTCCATTGTTCCTGATATTGGATTTGAAGAAGAAATAACTCCTACAAACTCTGGAGAAAAGGTTATGCTGTGGCATCAAATACTCGGGCATATCGGAGAGAAGGGTCTTCGACTACTACACGGTAAAGGTATGGTTGAAGGTATGTCTAAATTCTCTATGGAATTTGATTTCTATGAACATTGTCTATATGGGAAGCATAATCAGGTAAGATTCCCCTCTGGTGCAACGAGGGCAGAAGGAATTTTACAGCTAGTTCACAGTGATGTTTTTGGATCTGTGTCGGTCCCATCATTGGGAAAATATGTGTACTATGTCTCATTTATAGATGAATTCTCAAGGAAAACTTGGATATATTTCCTTAGGAAGAAATCTGAAGTCTTTGACAGGTTTAAAGAGTTTAAGGCTCTTGTTGAGAATCAAACAAATAAAATAATTAAGGTGTTGAATTTTTTTTTTCTACACAGTCACTTATTCCCACTCTATTTTCTACAGGATGGTTGTGAAGGCATATTGTCTTGTTTTGATGACACTGTGTTAATGATTTAATTGTGAAAAGTGAGAAATTTAATACACAAGAACGATTAAATTATGCACAGTATTTTTTTTAAATTGATTGCAGTGATTATTTGGTTAGTGTTGGATATTTTGCATTGATATAAAATGGTTTTATGGATTACTTAATTAATTTTATGAATAGTATCAGTTCTCCTCCCTACCATTATTTCACTTTTCGTTAGTTACAATCCCCTCTCCTTCCCACATTCATTTTTCACTCCCTGTTCATAAAATTTAATTACAGTTAAGAGGAATTCTATATGGTAACAGTTTGAAATCATAGTTTCTTGGGCAAATTACAGTGACATGTTTTTTAGTTTACGTTACAATTGATTGTTTGTTTCCTGTTAGCAGTAACCATGATTCTTATCCCCTCATTTTAAAAAAATTCTCTCAATACAAACCCCTCGCACATCCCATAACCTTTGATCACCCCCTTCTCATTGACAACGGGCAAACAATTTGTATGGATTGGATTGCATGAGTCTGATATGTTACTAAGCCAAAATTTATTTCATATTTTTTTAAAAAGAGTTTTCATGTATGGTTGATAAAGAAAATATTTTCTAATCAATTATGCATACATGAATGATCTTTTCAAGAAAAGGTTGAAAAGATCATTCAACCTTCAGATGATTATGATAAATATGTGTCCGCCCACATGCATTTGAGGGACGATTTCTCTCATGTGATCACCGAGATTAGGAATAAAGGCTCCACACAACCTAAGGTAAATTCAGAGATATTAAAAAGTGATAACGGAAATAGGGGAAATATTGCCTCACAGACTGGAAAATATGGATTTTAAGTTGTTTTTATTAATTAATTGTTGAGGACAATTGACTTCAGTTGTTTTTTTCTGGACAACATGTTTTTTGGATATCTTAGTAATATATTTTGGAAACAATTGAAAATATCATTGAGATAAATTTTCAAACATGAATGTGATGTTGGGAGTCACAAGGAGAGATGTTTGTTAAATTAACTAGTTGTGTTTGGGAGTCACAAGGAGAGATGTTTATTAAATTAACTAGTTGTGTTATGATGGTTAAAAGCTAAAGGGAGTCACAAGGGGTCCCACCTACTAGTTATTATTTATTTAAAACCCTTATTATGATTTATGAATTTTCCCCCTAACTAAAAATTTGGTTGAGTTTTTAGTTAACTTAACTAAGGAAGTAGTTCAACTACTTCAACCAATTCTAATTTTCTTAAAGGAAAAAGGAAAGGGAGGAAAACGAAGAAGATAGAAGGCGAAGCATACTAAGGTTTTCTCTTTTAGTTTTTGTTGAGATAGTTAAGTTTTCATTCATTCCTTAATTTATCACAAGCCTATTTTTTTTTATGATAGTAGGGTCTTATTGTAGACAACAAGATTCAGGGTTGAATTACATCATTCAGGCACTTGTTTTTCAGAGGTGTTGATATATCTTTGATATTTTGTGTAGACTTATCTGTTTGTGAATTAGTTTTCATGACCAACAAAGGCTATTGTGTAGAGTCGAGTGGGTAGCAATCTGTGGAAAGTTGATCCATCTTTTAGAGTTCAGTTTTTTTTATTTTCTGTCAGAGGTCCTTTTGTATGTTCCATTGGGGATGTCTAAGTTTGACTTTGGTCCAAAACTTCTTCACAAAATTTTGTAAAGAGAATGAATCTTTAGTGAATTGGAATGAAATAAAGGATTGATTTATGTCTCATCTGTCTTGATTATCATCTTGGTGTCTTTGCTTCTGTCTCTACATTTATTTCAGCAACTATTATATTTAGAAAATCATATAAATAATGGATTTTCAAGCAAGATTGTATTTATAAAAAGACTAGCCTAAGAACTTGTAATCAATACTTGTGAGTTAGGATATTAATTTTGATGGCTATAAACATAGGGTGACATTCTCTTCTATTTTTCTTTAGCCAAGAAGAATATGGAAATTCTTGAGTAAGACCATTTCATATATTTTCCTCAACATAGATCAAGTCCAATAATATGTGGTGACCATGTTCATTTTCTTCAGTCTAGTCCGAGCCTTGAAACTGATAAGATAGATGTACCTTGCTATAAAATTGAGAGAGACCTGGAAAAACTCGATGACTTAGAAGATCTTAGAAACTTAGACATTAAAGAAACTGAAGGCAGTAGAGAGATTCAAGATACCATACCTAGTCACACCTGTAGCTCCTATAATCACCCGCTGAAGTTGCGGAAAGTTAATATAGGGAGTGTAGAGAATCCTAAGATAGATTCCATAGGAGACTACTGGAATGAGAAAACTATGAATGAAGTACATAGCCTATTGTGGGAGTATGAGGACTTGTTTCCGAAAACAATTTCATAAATAAAAGGTAAAAAAGGAGCCATGGGAGAAATAAAAATCGAGTTGAAACCCGTCTCAATACCTGTGAAGCACATATCGTACCGACTTAATCCTAGAATAAAGGAGAAGGTCAAGAAGGAAGTGGACAAAAATCTTGCGGTAGGACATATTTTCCTAGTGGAAGAAGTAGAGTGGATTAGCCCCATAGTTATCAAGAGCAAGAAAGATACAAAAGACATTCAGGTCTGTGTGGACTAAAGAATTTTGAATTCTACATGTGTGCACGATCTGTTTCCAACACCTTTCATTGATGAGGTATTAGATCAAGTTTTGGGAAAAGAATATTATTCATTTATAGATGGATTCTCAGGATATCATCAAGCTAGAATCACAGAAGAAGACAAGAAGAAGACTACATTCACAGTAGAATAAGGATCATTTGCATACAATGTAATTCCCTTTGGTTAAAAAAATGCCCCTTCAGTCTTCTCTCGGATCATAATAGAAACATTTTGACAGTTCATCCACCCATTTGTAGAGGTATACATAGATGATTGAACAATATATAGCCTATTAAACAACCATGTAGCACTTCTCTGGTTAATGTTTGATAGATGTCGTGAATTGCAAATATCTCTGAATCTCAGGAAGTGCATTTTATGTGTACCACATGGCAATCTGTTAGGCCATATTGTATGTTGAGAAGGAGTTTTGGTAGACCCATCTAAAGTTGCATTCATTCTGAACATGCCACCACCTACAAATGTGAAACTGTTGCGCTCTACACTCGGACATACAAGTTATTACCGTAGGTTCATCAGAAGATATGCAACTATCACCGCACCCCTTGAGAAATTGTTGAAAAAGTTTGAACTATTCCGATGGACACTAGAGTGTGACAAGGAATTTGACATTCTCAAAGAAAAACTAAGTATCACACCTATTTTTATATCTCCCAATTGGGAAATTGAATTCCATGTACATCTGGATGCATCAGACATTTCCCTGGGAGCCATTTTAGCATAACCAGGGGAAGGGAATATGGACCACCCTATCTACTTTGCTAGAAAAAACTATCGCAAGTTGAGCGCAACTACACAACCACTGAAAGGGAAGGTTTAGCTATGATTTATGCATTACATAAATTTAGACACTACTTATTAGGATCTCATTTGAAGTTTTTTACTGACCATTCTGCATTGAAGTACCTAGTCAACAAACCAGTACTTGAAGGAAGGATTTGCAGGTGGGTACTATTATTTCAAGAATTTTTCGTTTGAAGTAATTGTTAAACCAGGAAGATGCAATGTAGGTCTAGATCACCTTTCTGGGTTGAAATCGGGAGAAACTGGTGGAGCAATGGATGATCAACTATCGGACGCGGACCTGTTCCAGATTGAGGCCATCCAAGATTATATTGAAGACATTGTTGTCTTCCTCAGTACAGGGACCTTCCCAGAAACTTACTCTGCAACCTAGAAACAACATATGGTGGTTCTCGTAGCAGACTATCAATTGATTGTCATGCAACTTTACAACTTGGGACTAGACATCATCCTTAGGAGATGTGTACTGGACCACAAAAGACAAGATATCCTATGGGAATGCCACAATGGAGTTTCAGGAGGACATGTTGGAGGTAAAGACATTGCACATAAGGTACTTCAAGTTGGATTATGGTAGGCTATGTTGTTCAAAGATGCTAAGGAATATGCTAGATCTTGTAACACCTACCAAAGAGTAGGAAATCCATCACACTGAGATGAATTACCCCTTCAGCCAGTCAGATCACTTCAGGCATTTTAGAAGTGGGTTGTTGATTTTATCAGACTGATCAATCCCTCGTCTAAAAACTCGAAGGACAGATACATAATTACCATAACTGATTACCTTACAAGATGGGCTGAAGAAGAGGCAGTTCAAGAATGTTCTACAGACACAACTTCTAGATTCATATTCGATAATGTTATCACTCAATTTGGATGTCCTAGAAATTTGACCAGTTACCAAGGTAGTCACTTTATCAGTAGTACCATCGCAACGTTGACAAATGAATTTATTATACAACACCATAAGAGCAATCCCTACCATCAGCAAGCTAATCGTACAGTAGAAGCATTCAATAAATTTTTTGAAAGAGGACTGGAAAAAGTATGTTGTGCAAACACAAAAGACTGGGATGATAGAGTTCCAACAGTTTTATGGGCTTACATGATTACCATGAAGAAGCTACATAGGTATACTTCATTTCAATTGGTTTAGGGGAAAGAAGTTATTGTACCTGCATAGTTTATTACTCCTAGTATCTATATAGCACAGGGTACACACATGACATATGCTGAATCAATTGCGTAGAGGATTACAGACTTGCAAGAACTTGAGGAAGCAAGATTTCTAGTGGATTTTCATCAACCAGTTGAGAAAGACAGACAAAAATCTTAGCATGACATGCACATTAAGGATAAAATATTTGTGCAAGGGAATAAGGTACTACCCTATGACAGTCGATATCAGAAGCATTTAGGCAAGTTGCACATGCATTGGTTGGGTCCATTCATAGTTGTGGAAATCCAACACTCAGGTGGAGTCAGGATCGAGCAACTGGATGGTATCCTTCAACAAGTATGGGTGAATGGAGCCCTCCTGAAACACTATATTTCTCATTCTTAAGGAAGAGCATGGTTTATCCATTCCAAAGGAGCATGTATAGTGTTAGATTTTCATTTTCTGCAATTTCTTTAATTCAGTTAATAATGTCAAAGTGTGCATTGTTGCGCTATGAAATATACTTGTTTTTCAGTCTAAACATTGCTTGTGTGCAAAACTGTTTACTCAGCCGCATAGGAGAGGAAGAGCCACCATTACATTAAATAAAGTCATTTAATATGACGGGGACCTCCATTGTGTTTAGAGGGAGGTCGAATCCATACTGTATCACAGCCCATGTGCCATATGCATTATGTCCAGTCATACCCTTTATGACAGCCACCGTAACCCATAAGAACTTTCTGTTAATCCATAAAGGCATGATATGCATAGATGCCATCGATATTCCCGCCTTATGTCTCATTTGTTAAAAGGATAATCCCCTCAACTCGACCATGTCCCTATTAGTCTGTTCATTAAAATCCAAGATCAATTGCTAGATCCTACCCTAGTATCCGTCCCATCGGACAACTAATATTAAACCCACATTTATGGCCTAATCATGAATGTCTTTATGTGTGATTACAGAAGTTTTCCAATTATCCAGTTATAATACCCTGTCAATGCACGAGCAAGCATCACTATTTGATGTTATCCAGATTTTGAATTTTCTACAATTGTGCATACTCTGAGAGATTTTCGTTCTCCTATTACAAAGATGACCCTGAGTTCCCCAACAAATCAACACTTTAGAGCTACCATTTCAAGAGAAACAAGAGGCCGGAGTTCATCTCCCAAAGAAGAAATCCCAGATGAACCATATGATATTTGGATAGAGATCTTTGGGGATGTCAAAGGAAAGACAGAGCAAGTAAATCTCTTGGACCTTGATTTGGTAGACCAAGTGTTGTTCCAACAAATGAACATTGATGTGTTTTGAGACTTGGTTTTGGATGATATCAAAGGCATGCAAATTTTCCCCAAGCCTGAATTTATCAATATGTTCAACTCCACAATTATGAACCTTAGATACTTACTGGTCTTCAGGACCAATGGCGAGGTTGCGCGCTGAATGAAATTCATGATTATCTGAGTGCATGACAAAATTCTATGGATCGACAAGAGGTATCTGATTCATGCAGATGACATCCACCAACTCACTGACTTATCTCTCAAGGGTTAGGATGTTTCCAAAGGATTCCAAGGCCCGAGCAAGCACAAGAGAAAGAAAGCTGAGGTTAGCCTATATGAGAATATATGAACACAGAGAGGTGGTCGAACAACAAGGATTGAGCCAATAATTCCAGAAACATTTCAGACAACCTGCTATATAATTGCAAGAAAGTTCATGCATTCTTATTGCAAAGGTGAATGCACCTTAGATGCACTTTTTGTAGCTGATTTTTGCACAAATGGAGTTGTATTCAATTGTTGCAACTACCTACTAGAGGAACTCCTGGTAGATTGTGAGGAAGATCAGGAGAAAGGAGGAACCTTTACATATGGATATCTGCTAGTATAAGTTTCCATGTGGAAATGGAATCCACCCATAGGGATACAATTGGAAATAATAAACACGAGTCGCCTTGGCAAAATGTTTGAACCTTGGCACTCAAGGGAGGATTAGGAGAACCATGAATTCAATAATGTTTCTTTCCCAAAGTGGTACAACCTATTGATTGACGCAACTCAGCAATGACACATACCACAAGATGTTTTGAACCTAAACACACGGAATAGCTCCTTTGGCTTGAACCTCCATAACACTCTTGTTTGTCTGAGGCATACAAAGCCGGAAGACTTCCACTCAAGGTTACTCCCCTTCTACCTGGATGAGGAAACATTTGAAAAAGAATTCATGTCGTGGAATGGAATCAAGCACAATCCACACAAATATGGCATGCACTATGTCTTTCCTATAGATATTCTGAAGAAAAAGGGGTAGGAAGAAGGAGTAGGGTCAATTTATGGGCCACCAGAAAATAAGCAAAATTTTCAAATGTCGTCGGAATCAAAAGCAGAAGACGATGTGAAACCTCTGGAACATAGGCCCAGGACATTGGCAATGTTTCCAAATCTCCCAGAGAAAGCATTATTATTAGGTAAATATGTTAATGAAATTATTACAGCTACTTTCATAGGAGATCCATTAGTTAATAAACCCAGGACAGGGCTCTCTCCTACGTATATTTTGAACCCCCAATAGATTTCTTAGACTATACCTCATACTAGAGAAAACACTCAAGTGGAAAAGGTAGTGTTCGACATCCAATATGATCCCGAACCAAATACCACTGCATCCACAACCATAGTCACTGAACAACCCCCATCACCCCCACAACCCCATCGCCCCCACAACCCCTATCTCCACCACAAGACACGACCATTCAACCCCAAACTACTTCACCTAAGCCCATGTAGCTGGACCCCCCAAAAATACCTAAGCATGTACCAGAATGCATTACTCTGACCCGTGAAGTTTCGAGTCAGTTAGTCATTCCATTTGTACCCATTCAATACACTCTTCCTTCAATGAGGAGTAAAATTGTTCCAATACCGCAAGTTCTAAGCACTCAGAGTCCTCTCTCAATGGTCAATGTTGATATTTCCATCCACAAAAAAGGAATCCCAAAAACTTTGGTACAGAAAAAGGCAGAAGCATAGACAATTCAGAAGGATCCTATAACTACATCAGAGTAGAGCGCAACATCCTTGCAAGAATACTTGGAACCAGTCTTCCATAACCCACAACAGTGTGTGGAAATATTTCATCTTTTCCTAGCCAGGACATAATTTTTTCCACAATTCCTAGCAGAACTAAATGATAGACTTGCACATCATATGCAAGGTTCATTCCTAGGAGAATAAGAGGTGGAGACACCCTCCACACAATCGATTTCCAGTGGAATGTCACTGCAAGTAAGAGTACCCATGAATGTTTCTCCTTCATCATATGAGCTCACACAATTACCAACAACACAACTGGTAGGAATAATCAAAGCCTCAACTAAACAACTGGAACAGAGGATCCAACAAGATGAAAGAAAAGAAAAAATTTGGAAGCAAGAAGGAGTCCTTGGGAAAGAACAACGAATGAATGAGGAATACTCAAAGGTTTAGGTAGAACAAAAGGTGGAAAGGGTCAAGGAAAAACTCTCAAAGTCCTGGATGTCAGCCAAGAAGAAAACACCTCGACTGCCAGAGTCCATCACAACAAGCGAGCCTATGGATCAAATCAAGTTACTTCAGGTATCCTGGTCTGAACTGACAGAAAGAGAAGAGAGTCTCAAGGCACAACCATGAGACAACAAGAAAGAAGCTGAGATGCAACCCAAGAAGCTTCGAGAGAAAATGGAGAAATTTTTCTTGGAAGGGAACAATGCAAGAGAAACCTTGCACAAACGAACTGTCGAATGCACAAATATCTTGATAGAGGTAAGCGATTGGATGGGAATCATTTCAAGGAGAAACCACACATTGGAGGACTTGTGCATGAAGATCCAATTGCTCAATACAGAAGAAACCAACACCCTAGATCTACTAGAACATCAAGCGAAGTTCGACAAAATATAGCAAGTGAACAATGAGTTGAATGCATTATATGAATCCAAAACCATTGCTAAGAAAGAGCTACAAGATTTTTGCCCTGTAGTTCAGACAACATACCTGCAGATGCATCAAGTCAATTCCATAGCTGACTCAGAATGGAACTCTTCAGTTGCGTCAAATCCAAAAGAGTGCATCACATAAACAACCCATCAATTTGTTGTTGAAGCTTCACTACTTACCAGGAAGTGGAAAGATAAAGTGGATAACTTCCAAGAGGTCATGAAGAGAGCACTCAAACTCATACCTGAGTTGGGCCATTCATTTGAAGAAGAGAAAGAAGAAACAACCGAATTCAGAAGTGAAAGTAACTCAAAGCTAGAAGGAAATAAAGAACAAGAAGCCAAACTAGAGACCACGGAAAAACTGAATATTTGACTCGGGGAGAGTCAAGGATTGTGGTCTGAGCCAGTTGGGCCCTTCGTTTTGTTGAATAGAATTTTCACACAACACATTGCATCTTCATTTTAGAAGATGGAAATTGTGCAAGCTATTGAGAAGCTAGACAATGGACAAAATAAAGAAATAGGAAACGGTTAAAAGGATAGCGCAACATCAGCTCGGAGGAAAGAGGTTGCAACGAGATCAAGAATAGAAAGAACTCTCGAGTTCTTAACCAACAAGATCATATTATATATAGGAGATGTGATTGTAATAGGATAATCAATGATAAATGAATGTTGGGCTAATGATAGGCTAATAGTGATGTTATTACCGTTGTTAGTATTGATATTTTGACAAGAGTCACTATTGTAATGGGCCAATACTATAGCATAGTTGAGTTTGGATATATAGGTGAGAATCAGACAAACAATGTATCATAGTTTGGTATTATCAATATAATCAGAGACCTAAATTTCGAGTCTACATATTGTGTTTTAGTCTTAATGCATGAATGGAATGTTGTTCTTTATTATCTTTATGTCTGATATACCTAAATGCTTCTTTATGAATGGCAACGCAACTCCGTTTCTTTATTCCTAGTTAGGAATTTCTCAGAACTGTTATAGGTTTGGTCTATCTTGTGAAATACTACAAGGAGTCTTGATAGCTTAGAGGTTTGTCTAAGTATTATCCTTACCCTTCCCTCTCTTTCATGTCTTGGTTGTGCTTCAGGTGAGACTTCTTTCCTCCAAAGAAGATTAAAATTCTAGCGCTCTAGACTACCTTAGTACCTTTTATTGGTAACCTAAGAAGGACCCTGGTTTGAACACTTTTGCACCAACAAATAACTTGGTAGTGGCCCATAATAATAATGGAGATATTTGATTTTTTGTGGACTTCAGGAACCTCAATCAACTATATATCAAAGAAAATTATTCTCTCTTCAACATGGAACATTTGTTGCAAAGGGTCACTGGTGCGAGAATGATGTCTATGTTAGATGGTTTTTTAGGGTACAACCAAGTTTTAGTCAAGGAGGACCAAATTAATAATTCCTCTACTACCCCTTGGGGAAATTTCATGTATTTGTGGATTCCTTTTTTCCTTATGAATGTTGTATCTACTTTTCAAAGAGAAATGGACTTTTTGTTTAGAGATTTAATACATAAGATAATAGAAATATGCCAAGATAATTTGGTGGTTGTTTCTAAGGATAGGAATGCACACGTTTCACACCTTAGGAAAATATTTGAACGATGTAGGAAGTATGGTATTTCTCAAAACCCCAAGAAGTTGATTTTGGGTATTCATAAAGGAAAACTATAGGGTCATGTTGTCTCTAAAGATGGAGTTTAATCTATAAAGAAAATTCATCCCCTAGTCAATAAGAAGTCTTTGCAATAATTATTTGGAAAGATTAACGTTATAAGGAGATTCTTTCCAAAATTCATTTAGAATTTAAGCCAATGAATTCCTTATTAAATAAATACATCTTGTTTAAATGGGATGATAATAATATAAAATACTTTGAAGATATTAAGGAGGTAGTTACTATGGCACCGATCCTTGTTAGCCTAGACTATTCCTAATACTTCATAGTTTTTTCTTTCACCTCTAAAGATACTATAGCCCAGGTTATTTTACAAAAGAACAAAGATGATTACAAATATCCTATTGGTTTCATGAGGAAGAGCCAAAGGGATGTTGAATTAAATTAGATGGTCACTAAGAAACAAGATTATGCCCTTGTCAAATAGTTGAAGCATTTTAGAATCTATGTTGAATATAATAATATCAAGGCTTATGTCTGATATCTCACTATTAAGAATGTCCTATCACAACAGGATTGCCTTGGAATTAGGGGAAAATGGGTATAACAAATCCAAGAATATGTCTTAGATATTAATCCCACTCATATCATTAAATGAAAAGGTTTGGTCAAGATGTTGATTGAGAGTAATAAAGAAGCCATAAGAATGGGTGAGAGTGATCAATTCAATGTTGTATTAAGTGAATTAGAGCATGATGAGTGGTATTATGATATTGTGTATTACTTTAAGAGTCTATCATGTCCTTATCACRTAGTATAYCATAAGAGGAGAGCCTTGAGATAGAAATCTATGAAGTATTTMTTGACCCAGGATGGCCTATGATGGAAGARCYCTAATGGGRTAATCCTTATATGTGTTAAMAAATATGAAGTAGATAGATTCATTAATGAATTTCATTCARTTTWCTTTTGTGCTCATTTAGTTTCTTGTAACACCACCCATAATATCTTGAGTGTTGGCTAATATTGGCCTACATTGTTTATTGATACTCACTGATATGTTAGGTCCTACAAACCTTGTTAATTCTTCTCTGGAAAACAAAAGTTGCATGTTTTTCCTTTGAAGCTAGTCATTGTTGAAGCGCCTTTTCAACAATAGGGTTTATAAATCATTGATGAGTTTAAGATAACTCCAACAATGAATATCATTGGGTTTTTATTGTTGCAAATTATTTCACTAGATGGGTAGAATCTATCACAACAAAAAAGGAAACCGAGAAATTTTTGATGAATTTTCTTGAGGAAACAATAATCACAAGGTATGGTGCCCCTACTATAATCACTACTGATAACACAAAGGCATTTATATATTTGGCTTTAGCATATGTTTTCTTCAAGTATGGTATTTTCCTCTCTAGGTCATCCAATTACTATTCATAAGGGGATGGATTTGTAGAATCTAGCAATAAGAATATGATGAACATTGTCAAGAACATTGTAGGTGAAAATAAGAAGGGTTGTGTTAGTAAGATTAAGTATCCTTTATGGGTGGATCGTAGTAAGACTGCGACTTCCACGGGAAAATCCCCTCTTGAATTGGTATATGGATTGGAAGAAAATTTTCCCATCAACCTCCAAATACCCGTCCTTCAGTCCAAGACTAAATCCTTTTATTTGACTACACTTGAGTGAAGGAGACTACCATAATTACCTGTTAATGGATCCCTTCTCAAGCTCTATTATGGGGAAGGAACATGAATTCTTAGTTTTAGAGTAGAATAGGTTAGTATTAGGTCATGTCGTGTGACTGAATTTGATTTCTTATTTTCTTTTTATGTCATTTATTGATTTATTCATGCATCCATGTTAGTGATATATTAATGAAAATGGATTTTTTTTCTTTCTCGCATTGGTTTTATATTTTTTATAAACCAGGGTGGATAACAACCCCCTATTATTTTTCATTGATGGTTTTATGTTAGAATGTAGTAGGACTTTTAGAGTGGTATGGATTGTAGGTATTGGAGTACCAAAGATGTTGAGGTTCTCATGTGATTTAATGTCCCCATGTTGGAGCTAGATGTTACACCCTCTCACTTAGGGGTAACTAGAGGAGATCATGTCTCATGGATTGCAATGAAGACAGTGATCTCGATGATGAACATTATTCTCCACAGACAACAACCCCTTGGATGCTTCCATCTTCATTAAGCTCAACTCATTACACTTGGTTAGGATGATTCGTATGATGATGGTGGCCCACCACAGATGAGGTACACTAGTCATTGCTTCATATAAAGTGTCACATTTAATGCTTTAGGCATTTAGGTGAGGATCATGGGTTGAAGTCAGATAATGGATCATGAGCTTGACAGTTATGGTTTTTTCCTTGTTTCACCTTGGTGGCCATCACTTGTGTCCTAATTTAGTGTTGTCACTCATGGGGAATAGGAATAATACTGGGAGGCCTTGATAGGGGTAATGTATCACTCCCTTTCATACTTAACAATTTTCATCCTAAGGCCTTCCGTAGTGTCTTAGTCTTATGGTAATAGTTGTTAAATGTACACCATAAAGGCTTGTGGTTCATTCTCTTATTAGAAGAAGGTACATAATGTCATGGATTATGAAACTACTAGAAAAAATTAATAAAAAATAAAGAAGAAATAATGGGATGATGAATGACCAAGTCAAAATCAAAGGTCACCTTCATCTCTATCCTCTCTCTATGAGGTGATTGCCCCTAGTGTTACAAATATTGTTGTCATTGATGTCAAATATTGTTATAGCAAGATTTTCCTCACCCCATGCAACTTTCTTAGAAGGCCTTTTTCATTTCCCTATGAAGACTTGAAGTCCCCTTTTTCACTTCCCAGAGATAAAAATCATATTTTCCCACATACACGCACCCTATCAGTTATAAAACATGTGTATACGTAGGTTTCACCACTACAACCCACGTACATCGAGTTTGGTGATTAAAAATTAAAAATTGTGTCGGGATTCCATGTCACATCACGAGATCCATGATCATTGACCTTCCATGTACTGGAAATGTTCCGACTTGGCCCTTTAATTCCATTTGAAGGCTATAAATGGGCCATATCCAAATCATGGAAAGGAGAGAAGAATTCAACTTTTGGAGAGCAAAGTTACTCTAGAGAAATTATTCACTTGATATTGAGTCTGCATCCCTTTGTCCTTTTAAGTATAAACACATTGTTCAGCCCCCAAGATCTTCCCTCTTTGATGGAGAACCTCATTGTCTCTCTTATATGATCTTTCCTTTGGTGGAGGCCCAACTGGAAGGGACTTAGTTTCTCAGTTTCGAGATGTGCCGACATGGAAGTTTTTCATTCATACACTTCTATTAATCATATTTTAATAGAAATACTCTTTTCTCATCCAATTAATATCTTGCAAATATTTGAATGGTTATTCCATGGGTGTATTTGTTATGAATGTTGATGGATTATGCTATTATATGTGTTAAAAATATATATCATCACCATTTCTTGCGTATATTGGTTGTTGAGGACAAGTTGCAGGTATATAGCTTTGAGTCAAGTTCTCAACGGTGATCTTCATCGAACGTCCGAACAAGGTAGGCTCTTTATCTTGTCTTGTTAGAATCTTTGTTTATATAGAATACTTGATATTAGAGTTGATTTATGTAGCCATTCCATATTTTGTGGTTTACCCCATTCCATAGAGTAATTTTCCTCATAACATAATTGGCGACCATACTGGGGATTGAATCTTGTTTTTGGGGTTTGCAGTGTTTTTCTCCTTATATTTCTCTCTGTTAGCTTGATTTTCCTTGTCATTTGATTGCTTGAAAACCTATTTTCATTTTGAGTCTGAGTTTATTGGCCTTATCCTTAACCTGACAGTGTTTTAATACATATGCGTGGTTTTTCCCTTGAAAAACGCGTACATACTCGAGCTTTCATCTTATAGGGCACATACATACACGATTTTTTCTTAAATAGTCGCGTACATCAACCTTTTTTGCTTAATTGTTGAGTTTTTTTTTTGTTCAGTGAGTTTTGATGGTTGTTGAGTCTTCTTGGGTCTCTGTCATAAATTTTGAGTGCCTGCAGAGTGATAGGAAACCTTTCTTTGGTTGAATTTTCAGGTGGTTTTTCTTTCTAAGCATATTTTTCATTTGTTCTCCTTGCATATTGGGATGCGTGTTTGCTTCTTGATATCATTCTTGGTTTGTCTCTTGTTTCTAGCAGTAGGGTCTATATATCAAGTTGTTGTTCAGTCCTTGCATTTTCATTTCTTTATATTGAAAATACAAAAAAAAAAAAAACATTTTTCATTATGGAATTTGATCTTTTGGGTTCTTATTATTGATCTTGATACATGTATAGAAAGATTACATCTTATTAAAATTACAGAGTTGAATTGAAAGTTGCATTTTGAAAATTTTATCATATTTTGAGAATTGAAGTTTAGGACTTAGCTTTATGTTAATATTCAATTCTTTTACTTGTTGAGTCATAAAATCATCAATTTCACGACCACATATTTTGAGTAAAAAAATCCATTAAAAGTAACGTTGATTAATTTAAAATTGATTAGAAACGATTTTATTTTTTAGGGTACACAAACTAGCTTAAGATATAGAGCCTTGGAATAGGATTTTGTGAGTAAACTTCTCCAAGGCTATTAAAATCAACATATGTGTCTAACTAAGGGAGTGGTGAAATCCATTGTATAATTGGTAACGTCAGGAAGATTCAGTCACACCAGAGTTATGCACGAGTTAATGTGAAGTTCGTTGCGGAGATATCCCTCTAATACCTTCTTAGCGTCAAAGATATCTCTGGGGATCTATTCATATATTTCTGCGAACCTCCATATGTCCTCTGGTGTTGCATCCATAGGGAGTCAGTTTTATAGTACATGCAACCCCCTTCACAAAGTTCCTTCGTTTGGGGGAAACATATATCCTCACCTGAGTAACCCTTGTCATGTCGCTTTCTCTTCACAAGCGGCTTCCTCGGTGACAATGCCCTTACAACCCTTTATGAACCAGATTGGAGGAGGATACTATCGTGTCGAATAGGGCCATGGTGTATAACACAACCCTTCCTGGCCTACAATTTCTCAAAACTAGTCTTTCCCAGAACCTTGTTCTCAAATACTGCAACCAACTATTGTATTTCACATTGGGGGCACAACTATAGTCACTATTAGTCACACTGCACATACATCACCAACCTCTGCTAGTCATGTTGGGGATTCATCACCAACCTCTGTAAATCATGTTGTAGATGAGCTACTAGCCTTTGCAAGTCATGCCGAGAGCATCTCACCAGCCACTGTAAGTCATGCTGGGGGAATTCATACGATTGAGAAGACTTGACGTATAGGACGTAAGCCCAAGTTCCTTTGTAGGCTTTGTAAAGGGAATCACCTTACTCATTTGTGCCCTACTACTACAAAGGTACAAGAAGCATGGTCCTTATCTAATAGTCCTTCGATTCCTTAGTCGTCTTTGGTTTCCAAACATTCTAATCCTTCTTTTATTGATACAATGGTCATGTCGATTCAATATTCGGAAAACACCACTCCTTTTTTTAGGGGTGATACATATTTCAACCATGTCATTAGCATTTCTAGTCCTATACCTTCTGAACAAGGGAGCATTCCCATCTCTCTGAGTACACTCCCTCCAATTCCTAGGGAGATTTCCTTTGACTGGAATGATCTTGTGGAGCATTGACTTCCTTCTTCTACACCCTTCCAAATAAGGGGCATTCTTAAATATATTGTAGAAAAGCTAACCTTTGCAAGTATTTTATCCTCCTTGACTTGGAAAGATTTGGGTTTTCCCAATCTTGTGTCAGTTGTCTATGAGTTGTTGACTTTCCACAAAACTCTTGCATGGGAGACCTGGCCTCTCCCATGATATGTTTCTTAGAACAACATCCCCGAGTCTTGTTTAAGCTCTTTTTTGACTCTTTCAAAAAGTGAAAAGATTGTCGAGTGAACTTGTATTTTCACACTCGTTAATTGGATCTAAAAGGATGTCTACTTGGTGTAATTTTAACCGTTTTTCAGACCAAGTGGACTAATTTTGAAAAAGGAGTACTCTAGTCACTAGTGGCTAGAAGAGTTCTCCTGGGTATTTTTTTATACTTTTTTGGGGCTCGGGGACTAAATTCATGAAAAAGGAAATTCTTTGGACTTAAGTTGTAATTGCATCTCATTCTCTTGATTGTAGTACTGAGACTATTGTTGATTCTCGATTTCCCATTATAAGCCTATTACCTCAACAATTTACATCACCAGCCAAGCAGAGCCTTGTTTATATCCTTCGCAGCTTGACACCCTATACCCTAAGAGGAAACATTCCCCTGAGTGTCCATGTCCGACATGCACCTCTTTGAATTGAGAATAGGTATGTTCCATTGTTGGAACTAGTTTCTTACTCGCGACACTTGTTTCCTCCTCTATATCGTAGCATTCATTTGTCTATGAAAAAATAAAAAAAATATGGGCAATAAAGAAATATTATCTCATGTTGGCAGTAGTCGTGTCACTTTTGAATAGAGAACAAAATTTCAAGTCCACTTGTCATCCAAAGTTTGGGTTTAGCATGACCTTAGGAAGTTGAGCTCATTACTTAAAGTTTACTCCTTCGATTGGTTACTCTTCTAGTCCCTATGGAGAGTTTGATTAATGCCTCCTACATCACAAAGTTTCATGATTGAGTCTATTCTTCCAAAGTCCTCCATATGTCTCATTCTCTTGTTTAAAGGATGTCTATAAGCATGTGTCATCCATTTATCATAACTCTTGACTTTTCATGTCATCCATACCCTCAGTGTGTCTCAGAATTACATGAAGTTGTAGTCCTACCGTGCACCCTGGTCCTACTTTGATTATGGGTAGGTAACCTTGAACCCAACAATCAACATCACCTCATTGGTTGTTGACTAGGGGGTTTCCCTTGTGTTTGAAGACAAGAAATCTATTCACACATTGGGATTCATGTAGTGTCTTGGATTCAATTAGCCTTATTTGTGGTTTCCTCACCTTTGTCAGTAGTTTTCATTATTGGCTTCTATTCAGAGGGTATTTTTTGTGCACTTCTTACATCTGGTGAATGAAAAAGACGCATAGGGTTGTTGGTTCATGAGCATGTTCTTCATATGAGTTCCTCCAAATCATCAAGATATTTATTTGAACCTCATGTTGAATGATGAGAGATTCCTTAATGATCTCCTTTTAGCGGGTCTCCTTCCATCGACTTCAGCTCATCTATTATGGAAACGAGGCCTAGATTCCTATGAGTACCTTAAATCTTGTAGTCATCAGTCGCAAGTTCTTTCACCATCGATAGTTGGGAACACATAAATGTCTCCTGATCGATGGATTCTTCAAGTGTTCGACCTCAACACCTTTATTCACACTTGTAATAATGTACTTGTTGCCTTGATACCTACTTTAATTATTGGTAGGTGGTCTCGCGTTTGTTAACAATGTACCTTAATGATCGGTAATCAAACAAAGTCTCATTGTGTTCGACCTCAACTCCTTTATTCACATGATGTAGACTTGCACCTTTGGTGGATCATGTAGAAGACTTGAAGACATCAGTTCATAGTCACAACCTTCCTGAGTTTTTGCTATCATTCATTGGACCAGTACCTATATTGTTGATACTGAGAGGGGGGTGAATCAGTATCAAGTACAATTTAAAACCTTTTTCAACTTATACTTAAACCATTCAATTATATCCAATGCGAAATGAACAATAGTATAAGAGTTACACCAATACACCACAATACACCATGCACAATATATG
>ML795147.1:56362-92482 GCA_009831015.1 Picea engelmannii
AATATCAAGAGAGGGTTGAACTCTCCATCCTTTCCCCTTCCTTCCACCCAAGAATATATGACAGATAATAAAACTTTACATTGAATCATCACCATCAACCAATCATCACATAGAACCTGATAATGATTCCTGAGACTTCTTCAATTTCTGCAATTCTTCAATTATTGGAGTACTTTGATCCTATAGATAACATTACTCAATGTATTCTTTGAAACTCCTCTAATTTTCACTCCTTGAATCCTCCCTAAAAAGAAGTTATAGAGAGAATGGTAGACCTTGTTCAATTCTGGTTTATTCAGGAGACCGAACTTGTACAGAATTCTCTGCGCTCGATATTCAACATCTGATTTTGAAAATCATACACAAGAAACTAAATTAAATACTATTTACAATGAAATTTTTCCCACGACATTTGGATTCTCGATGAAGAAGTTATGACTATTTTACCCAGAACACTTGTTTATTGACTAGCTTCAGGACTGGTCACAAACCCTATCTTCCACAGAGTGTATATCCATAATTATATCGAATAAAGAGATGAACTTTTTCTCACAGGTAACTTGATATGTCTTCTCAATACCATAGCAATTTCACCATCTGAATCATTCTAGAAAAAAGGTTATAGAAAAAATGGTAAGATGACTTGAAAATAACATACCTTAGAACACATCACCAAAAGACTTCATCCTCCCTTGAAATCCGGCCTTTTTTACTTATGATTTCCTCTTAAATTTGACTTGCATATCAAATGAATGTATAATGATATTTATTTATACCATTCATGTCACTTTATTTTAACATTAGGACCGACCTGACACTTTCTTATTTTTTAATTATTTTCTTTAATTATCTTCAGGGTCTACATGTACTTCCTTCTTCAATTCACTTTGTCATCTTCAAAAATTCATTTCTCCTCAACCATGATGATCCATGTGTCGTGCCACATACCACTAGAAACAACATGATGTATACTATCCATCCATGGGTTTTGTATCTTCATGTGCATTTTCCTTCATGTCCAAATACCTTCATCAATCTTGCGGTCCAAAACCCATGACTAAGGTTAACATCAATGACAAAAACCAATCTTCCAATATATATGACTTCAGTTATCATGGGATATCATATTGTACTCCATTTTATTTATATATATTCATATTGATTTTGAGAGTGGTTTTCATTGGACCTTGTTCGTGACCATGATATCCTATGGCATGCATCTACTTTGTATTGCCTATTCATGGCCATGAAAAAATGTTTGGTATATTTCCACATGGATCTGTAGTGTAATTCAAATTGGCATCGATGTGTACAAAGTCATTATGGATTGTAATATTCTCATGAGAAACTAGTTCATCCATCTGGGTCTCCATTACTCCACTTCTAGGAATTATAATGTAGTTCGGGCATCGCAGATACTCCTCTAACCTCACACATTAGAGGGAATCTGTTATAACAAGATTTGACTCACCCCGTGAAACTTGCTCAGAAGGCATTTTCCATTTCCCTATGTAGACTTGAAGTCCCCTTTTGCACTTCCCAGAGATAAAAATCATATTTTTCCACATATACGTGCCCTATCAGCTATACAATATGTGTATATGCAGGTTGCACCATGTGATTAAAAATTAAAAATTGTGTCAGGTTTCCATGTCATGTCACGAGATCCATGATCCTTGACCTTCCATATAATGGAAGCATTTTGACTCTTCCCTTCAGTTTCGTTTGAAGGCTATAAATGGGCCATATCCAAACCGTGGAAAGGAGAGAATAATTCAACTTTTGGAGAGAAAAGTTACTATGGAGAAATTATTCACTTCATATTGAGTCTGCATCCCTTTGTCCTTTTAAGTCTAAACACATTTTTCATCCCCCAAGCTCTTCCCTGTTTAATGGATAACCTCATTATCTCTCTTATATGAGCTTGCCTTCGGTGGAGGATTGCAATGGTGGAGGCCCAGCTGGAAGGGACTTAGTTTCTCGATTTCAAGACGTGATGACATAGAAGTTTGTCATTCATATTTTTGGCATAGGGGGTAGACCCAGGGTTCAATGCTTAATAGTGCACCAAACAAACCCTGGCTACTGGCCCTTTCGGAAACACCTTCGAAGTAGGTGAGGTCTCACCCGAGGTAGAAGCAAGGGGGGTTATAGGAAACATGTGTTTGTAACCAAGATGGGACACATATCTATGATAATATTATGATAACGCTAGGAAGTGACATGAATTAGTTTATTCACCTTATGAACATCGTAGAGCATATCTATGATAGATCTAGTGCAATAACAACAAATATTAAGCACTTCAACCACTTAGCACTTATCACTTTGAATCATATCTAGCATTCTAACATAAGCAATGCATTTAAGAAACACATACATATTCATTACACATCTAATACAATCACTAAGAAAAACCTAACAGATATAACATTGCACAAACAAAACCATAAGACACCCGATATATGTGGTTCACCCCAGTGTGGGGCTATGCCCACCAACCGCTTCACCTCTTTATTATTTGTCAATCTCTTACATTCAGTACTCCTATGCACTAAGCCACAGATTCAAGCTTTGCACCAGACAGGATAAATGTGCACTGAGCACCAAATCCTCCTTCCAAAACTAGGTCAAGGCACAAAGCTAATTCTCTATCAAGCACAAAACCTTAACAAACATACATTTCCTTACACAAAGCCAATGGAACTACTTGCACTTAGCTCTAAAAACTTCTACTTCTACAATATATTCTTCTTTATTTATAGTTTTACAAACCCTTGCAATAAGGCCTAAACACAGGAAAATCCCATGGGCCGACATCCCATAAGCCCTTTACAAAAACCCTATAGAACCCCTAAAAATAAGTGAGATTCATGATCTCACCTTCGTCTGGGCGCTCCATATTCGACCATCATGTCGAAGTCCATAAGTGGGCCAAATTTGACCAAGGTTTCCTCAAAACTTGGTCGAGGGCCAATAGGCCCCCAACACTCACATGTGACTCGTCCCGAGTCACTGAGGTGCAGATAGTGTTTCTTAAAAGGCCTCGATATTAAATCAAGCTACCTCAACTTGTTTCTTCTCCTAAGCCTCCTTCTCAGTGAGCTCCTGGATCATCTACTCTGTAACAGGCCCTTCGAGGCATTGTTCTACTGTTTCAACCACTTTGTCGAGTTGCAATCCCTGTCCATCAATCACTTCGAACACCTTGCAGGATTCATCTTGCACAAGTTGTAGCTTATGCGTGACTTTCATCACCTTACCCTGGAGGGAATTGATTTGTTGTTGTACTATGTGCTTCTCCTGGGATCCCTTCATTATTTCAACTGCGGTGAGAAGCTTCATCTATGCCTACAGGGAGAATGTTTGTTGTTGTGCCTCCTATAACTGTGCTTCCATCTTTATTAGATCTAGATCCTCGGTGAGGCATTCATATGTTTGGGTGCTCCTGTATTTTACATTATGTTTGGGTTCTCCTCCCTCTGGTCATGCACCTCTTGCAGGGTGCTCGACCCTGCTTAGGCCTCCAATTATTCTATCATGGCTTGAAGTTGTTGGATGATCTCAGCGAGCTTCACTACTTGAGCCTCGACCGAATCTTTCTCCTCATGTGCCAAGCCTAGCATAGAGTGACATTATTTACTCACTACTTCTTCGACCATGGCCCGCTCTATGAGCAATTTCTCCTTTTCTCTCTATAGCTAGGTTTTTTCCTCCTAGAGATTCGCTTTCTCACTTTCCTGGGCTACTACATTTTCCTGCGCTACTCTTAATTGTGCTAGGACTCCATATTTCTCATGTTCCAAGGCTTCTATAGAATTCTCCTTCTCTTCCTGGAATCTCTGAAGTCGATCTTCTGTCACATCCGCAACTCTTCTCAATTGGGTTGTTTCATCCCCCAATTCTGCAATTTGTTACGAGGAAGGCGTAGTATGTACTGCGTGGACCAAACAAATATCTTGTTGTACTTCCTTCAATTCCTTCTTGATCCTTCCATATATATTCTCCTGCGTATCTCCATATCTCTACAATATGTCCGTGGACACATCCTCCATAGCTCCATGGGCCACACTAATATCGTCCTCCATGAACGTGGCCTCCAACTGGGCCTTATTAGCATGTGTCTTCTTCCTTGATGAGGGTTTCTTGGGAGAAACCTTCCTCTTATGTGATGTTATTGTCCCAACAGGGGGATACTCAAGTGGAGGGGTGGTAGCTTCACCTCATCCTTTACCTTCTTCTCCTTCATCTCCTCCTCCTTGTCCTTTTGATTCGTCTTCTCCTCCTCCTCCAAGTGAGCCAAACCCATTATCTTCAAAAGCATTGTCCTCTTCATCAGTCTCTATATCCTGGACTTCCTCATGATTTTTATTCTTATTCATCTCACTGGACTATCCGACATGCTCAAACCAGGTGACTATGGGGCTTCCTATGGTGTCAATGTTAGAGAGTTATGCATCAGCGATAGGTACAAGAAATTCCTCTAGCCACTCCTTTGTAATCTGATCCATGTCATCATCTATCAACTTGTAGTACGACTATAATTATTCCTTGTTCTCATCTCTGTGCACAGTGATGTAGATGAAATGAGGATCTGCACGGAATTTTGTTGTTAGTCAGTACTAGTGTAGGGTGCGTGGTGTCATGCGCGAAAGTGATTTGATGGAAAAATTCAACTGTTGATAGTATGCATGAAACATAGCATTGGATTGCCACTGCTTCATCATGTCGTTGGTGTACCACAGGGTTGAAAATCGAGTGGTCAATGGATCCAAGGGTTCGATCTCTGGGAAGGTAGCTCCTTCAGGCCCTTGCCAAGTGACAAATGCGATCAAAATGATCAGTTAGCTATAATGGAATTCATATCCCAAATCCCAGGCTTCGTGGAAATCCTTCTCCAACTCATCGACAAGGTAGTTCACCCAATTCATCTGCATTCCCTCCACACATTTTCCTACGAGGTCCACCATGAACCCGGTGACCTATGTGGGGAAATTATTCCTTATGATCTTTCCAGCTATGATTTGGAAAGCGAGGCACTCTACGCCATCCTAGATAAAGGCTACCTTGTAACCTCACTTTCCTTTCTCTACTTCTATGTAATCTTCCTTGATGCTCTATGCTAGGGAACAGTCCGAGGCCTTCCATGGATAAAAATGCCAAGGTTCAGTTCCCTTCACACTTAATATTTTGATCCATTGGATCAGCACCAGATCCACAGTAATCCTTTTGTTAAGCCATAGGTATCTTCCATGATATCACAACAGGAGGAGTTTAACGCAAGTGTTAATCTCCTGGTGGTGACCAAAATGGGGGATTTAGCACGGTGGACTGCACCATCCCCTTAATCCATGGATGTGAGAATAGGAGAGGCTTATTACCGGTTGACTTCGTCAAGTAGCGATGGCACGCCAGAATAGTGTAGTTCTTCCTGTCTTCTAAATTGAAGTCCTTGTTCTTCAATAGCGGGCTTTGTCCTAACTGACTCTAGACTACGTGTATTCCTTTCAGAATGTACGTGGTAAACATGGTGTACTCATAATCTTGAGGGATGTTGTCGCAGTTAACAACGCCAACCAAAGGTGTGATATACTCAGGTAGGATCGATGATATATGCTTCACCTTAGCCAGATCACCGCAATGCTTACTTCGCTGCTCAGTCACGGTATTAACACAACCATAACAATGTCCATTCGAAGGGGAAGCCTACATTCTCCTAGTCAACGATGCCTACACACCTTCAGATATCGATCTTTCATCCATTACCTTCTTGAGGAATTGCTCGACAGACTTCTCTGATTCACTAGGTTCGCCATAAATTCTAACTTTTAAACAGACAGGTTGAGGTAGACGAACATACAGGCGGAGTAGACAAGAATACATGTGGGGTCTAGCTTCAGATAGCACAGCTCGACACACTAAAAATTATCTTCTTGGCTCAATTAATCACAGGTGGAAAAAAGTGCTCCTGGCACAGCGACCGACGAGTTAAATAAGTGAGGTACCGTAATGGATCTTCCAACGGCCAGGAAATGCTTCCATCAATGTAATTTTTTTCGTTATGGCGCGGTCCCAACATCCAAAAGTGGTCCATCATCCCATAAATGTGTTTTCTAACCATTCTGGAGCGTCATTCTAATAGTCAGGGCACTTCCAATGGTGATATAATTTTTCCAGGGCGAGGTCCCATCATGCATGGTTCTTCTATTCCAGTGAGGTTCAAATCCTGTGAACCTGCCTCCCGCGAGGTTCTAGTCTGCAAAGTGTTCCATCTAGTTTATGTAGCTTATGGTATCTTTTCCAACTTAGCCTTGTTTTTATTGAGCTTCCTTTCCTTCTTTCCTATGATCTTAGTCTCTCTAACTATTTATGGAATCCTCTTTCCATTTTTATTCTTATCTTCCACTAGTGTAGTGACTTCGCACTACTAATGTGCCCTCAAAGTTTCTAAAGTTAATATCCCTTCTCTTAATACTTCCTGGGTGGATATACTTCTTTCTTGCATAGACAGGTTGTTCAAGCCTTCTTGCATTATTTCAACCTTGACAACTAATTCTCTTTCCTTCTATCCCTCCTGCGTTGTTACTTTGTTCTGTTGCTTCGACTTATCATCTCGTTCTTCTATTAGTCGATATATTTTTATAGCTATGAAATCCCTTAATTCTTTCTTTTTATTTTCTGTAGCTTCTTCCTCTTCTTTCCTTCTGATTTGATCCTTCTCAGTCCAATTCTTACATAACAATAGTTGGAAAGGTGTGTTTTTTCCAACAAACCTAATGACCTCAAATTATTCTTCAGTTGATGTTCCATAAATAATAATAGGTACAATAGTTACTCTTCCACATAAATTTATCATCTTTCCCTTAAACAAGCCTATCCTTCCCAACAAAGGTACCACAATAGGCTTTCCCAAAATTTCCCAAGTTTCTTATGTCATAATATTCACTTGTGTTTCTTCATCCAAGACACGGTCTATGTCAAAGTCTTCTATTCTTTCACTTATGCACTATTTTTCTTTCGGTATTTCTGGTAAACTAACATCTTTATGAGCATCCATTGTTTCTTTCAACTGCAATAACATAGTATGAACTTCCTCTGACCCTTTCTCTTTATGAATTTCTAACATTTGCTTAGTATCTTGATTTTTTTCATAGCTTTCTTGTCTTAGGTTCATACCTTTAACTTTAGCAATAATCCTTAGACAATCCTCAACCTCATGACCAACAATCTTACAACAAAGACAAATAGGACATGTTCCAGGGAATTCCTTAGCAAGATGTCCCAGTACACTAGGATCGTAGTGTTGGACCTGCAATCTACAAAAAAACAAATCTAAGTTCATGCATCCACTTGTTAGTCCAAAAACTCTTTATATGCATAGGAATAACATATATTTCTTCATTTTCATTAAATTTACTCAAATCATCTCTTCCTTCCAACTACGCCCTAGCCTTCAGACTAGGACAGAATAAACATACTTAAGTTCATGCTTTCAAAATAAAAAAAATCATTTATCTTTCTCTTTTCAAAGAACAAAGATTCACCTCTTTTAGAATATTACCTCTTTTCTTCATATCAAATTTCTTTCTTAACACAAATCTTCACAAGTCCAGTAGAGTACTGCATACTTCAGCAACAGATCTATGCACAAAACTTCTCTTTTCTTTACTTCAGTTCCCAACAATCACAGTTTCAAGTCCCAACAACGGAACCATTTGTTGGCATAGGGGAAAACCCAGGGTTCAATGCTTAACAATGCACCAACAAAATTATGACTACCAGCCCTTTCGACAACACCTGTGAAGTAGGTGAGGTCTCACCCGAGGTAGAAGCAGGGGGGGTTACAGGACATAGATGTTTGTAACCAAGATGGGACACAGATCTTTGATAATAACACTTCACAAAGTATTCTGATAAATCTAGGAAGTGACATGCATTATTTTATTCACCTTCTGAACATCGCAAAACATATCTAAGATAGATCTAGTGCAGTAACAAAAAAGATTAAGAACTTCAACCAATTAGCACTTAAAACTCTGAATGAGATCTAGCATTCTAACATAAGCAATGCATTTAAGAAACACATACATATTCATTACACATCTAATCTAAGCACTAAGAAAAACATAACAAATATAACATTTCACAAAGCAAACCATAAGACACCTGATATACGTGGTTCACCCCAGTGTGGGGCTATGTCCACCAACCGCTTTGCCTATTTATTATTTGTCAATCTATTACATTCAGTACTCATGTGCACTAAGCCACATAGTTGAGCTTCACACCAAACAAGAGATATGTGCACTGAGCACCAGATCCTCCTTCCAAAACTAGATCAAGGCACAGAGCCAATTCTCTATCAAGCACAAAGCCTTAACACACATGCATTCCCTTTCACAAAGCCAATTGAAATGCTTTCACTTAGCTCTAAAAACTTCTACTTCTACAATATATTCTTCTTTATTTATAGTTTTACAAACCCTTACAATAAGGCCTAAACATGGGAAAATCCCATGGGCCAACATCCCATAAACCCTTTACAAAAACCTTAGATAACCCCTCAAAGTCAGTGAGATCCACGATCTCAGCTCCTCCTGGGCGCTCCATCTTCAACCATTGTGTCGAAGTCCAAAAGTGGGCCAAATATGACCAAGGTTTCCTCAAAACTTGGTCGAGGGCCAACACATACACTTCTATTAACCATATTTTAATAGAAATACTCTTTTCTCATCAAATTAATATCTTGCAAATATTTGAATTGTTATTCCATGGGTGCATTTGTTATGAATTTTGATGGATTATTTTATTATATGTGCTAAAAATATATATTATCACCATATGCTTGCGTATCTTGGTTGTTTAGGACAAATTGCAGGTATATATCTTTGAGTCGAGTGCTCAACGGTGGTCTTCATCGAACGTCCGGACAAGGTAAGCTCTTTATCTTGTCTTGTTAGCATCTTTGTTTATATAACATACTTGATATTAGAGTTGATTTCTGCAGTCATTCCATCTGTTGTGGTTTACCCCATGCCATAGAGTGATTTTCCTCATAACAAATATAGGGGGAGAATACATATATCCATGATAAAGATTGAAAAATGGAGATTGTTGGAAATATTGCTTTCAGATTTTTTATGCTCAGTTTGGATACCCTGTCTTTGAATGCCTTTTTGATTTGACTACCTATCTCAAATGGGAGCATAGGATATATAGTTGAAAAAATTATTTTGAGACCTTTCCAATGGTATATGGAACTCCCTCTAACTCAATATGAATGAGAAGATATGAAACATTATGTTAGGTCAGACTAGCGAGAAACTAAGATAATCCTAGCCACCTTTACAAGTCAGCCCCATAATTGAATGCAAAATTACTATAAATATAGGATATATGTGCACATTTGAAGTGTATCCAGGTAAGAAGAGAAATTAAAATTACACAAAAAAGATCTAAGGTGCGCAAGATCATCTCAAGAGTATTCTTGGGGTATAGAGGTGTGCAAGAGGCATTTTAAGGGTGTATTTTTAAGTACTAAGATCTATGATGCTAAAAATTACATTATTTTTAGGTTGCGATGTTTCAATATGGAATTATATTGTGGGAATGATGCTATGAGGTTCACTAAGGAATGAAGGCTAAATATGACTAGGGTTTGAAGCTATGTCTCGGGTATGAAGCAAGAATATGTGTTGGAGCATGAAAGTTAAGGGTATGATGATGTTGTGAAATGCATGAGGTATGAAAAAATCAGATGAAGTCAAAAGTACTATGTGTATGGATATTTTATATTCATACCTATGCAAGTGTTACTGAGTTGGTGCTCAGTCGAGGAGATTGGTGTCTTTAGTAGGTTGATGCCTAAACAATATCTTGTTGAGTTGGTGCTCAACTGAAGATATTTTTGTCTCTAGTAGGTTGGTTCCTACAAGCTTTGTAACAATAGGTTGGTTCCTACAAACATTTATAAATTTAATGTTTTTGTGGCTTTCTCCCACAAAGGTTTCCAAATTAAACTCTGTGTACTATGATTTGAGTTTACATGCATTTATTGTTTTAAAGTTAATGAATGATTGATGAATTCTCATTTAAAGTTAGAAGTATATTATATTGATTAATCCCCCCTTTTAGTATAATAATAAGTTTAACAATTGGTATCAAAGTAGGTTCCTTTGGAAACAGTCTAACCACTGGAAAAAAGATCTTGCGAGAACACATGACTAGTTAAGAAGGTTTCTCCACAAACAAGTCTCTATTGTTTGACGGAACAAACTATGACTTATATAGAATAAGGATGTGAACATATCTAATGGCCCTTGGGTTTGATATTTTGGAATTAGTCGTGACTGACTATACAGCCCCAACGACTCCATGACCAAGTGTGGTTGAGAAGTGTTGTATCATGTTTTCATTGATGCCAATGGTTTGATTGATTGATGTCATTGATTGATGTCAAGTGATTGATTGGTGTCAAAATATTGATTGATTGATGATTGATGTAATTTAATATGTATTTTCCTTGATGAGAATGCATAGATGAAGATGGATCAATGAGTTGTCATTGATACATGATGAATATGGATCAATGTGGTTTCATTGGTATATGATGCATTGTTGGAAAAATGTATAGATGAATATCAGTGTCTTATCATTATTTATAAGGTTAACAAATGGATGAACTCCAAAGTGGTCCCCTTATGGTGAAATCCCTCACGGGAAGACGCTTTGCGAATTGAGTTATCTTAGAAGAATGGTTGGAGGACCCATGCTTGTATGTGGAATGATGAGATGAATATCAATGAAGTTGTTGGTGAAACTATCCTAGATGGATATTTCTTTCCATACCATTTCCGGTGGTATGTGGAATGTCACATAACTCCTCATGGTTTGAGAGTTATGGCCCTACGAAGTTGAAGGACCGTCATGTGTTGGCATGAAGCCCCAAAATGGTCAAAGAAGTCAAAGTGACCTAAAAGAAGAAATAATTATTTAAATGATAAATTAAAGTGAAAAAGTCAAGGTGGATTATTTAAATAATAAAGAGAAGTGACAAAATCAAGAAATGATAAAGGTGACAAAATCAAGAAGGAATATTTTAATGATAAAATATTGGAGAACTTTCTATTTATGGAAAGTGGTTAACCCTAAAAATAAGGAAAATAGGTTAAGTGACCTAGAAATAGGTTAAGTGACCTAAAAATGGGTAAATTTACGTAGAGGATGAAAGTATAAATAAGATATAAATGGTCTCTTGTAGATCATCCTTTTTGTGGATCAATGGAGAGCTTCTTGTGAGAATATCTTTTGGAGTATTGGTGGAGAGCTTCTTGAGAATTTTTTGTGTGGAACACTTGAGAATATTGAAGATATATAGGTGAATGAGGTAACCAAAGGATATATAAGCTGAATTTCAGAGGGAAGGTGAAGAAAATAGGGCCGGAATTTAAGGGAGGATAAATTCTTTTCATGATGTTTTCTAAGGTATGTTATTTACAGGTCATCTCACCATTTTCATAATAAATTTTTTTCTATAATGATTCAGACTGTGAGATTGATATTCCATTGAGGAAACATATCCAATTATATGTGGTAAAAAAATCATCTTGTGGTTCGTTGTATTTTTGGAGATACACGCCGTGGAAAATAGGGTTTGTGGCTAGTCCTGAAACTAGTCTAAAACAAGTGTTTCAGGTAAAAACGTCATAACTTATTCATAACAGATCCAAATTCAGTGAGAAAAATTGTGTTGGTTATATTATAGTATTTTATATTCTTTTTAATAGTTTAAGATTGATTCAACAAATATTTCGTGCGGGGCACGCTCTACAAGGTCATTGTCTAGAATAAGACAGAATTCAGCAAGGTATGCCATTTTTTATATAAATCCTTTTCTGAGAGGTTCCAAGTAGCTACACCTAGAGGAATTGCATAAAACACATTGAATAACATTGTATATCAGTTTTAGATATTTATTCATTACAAGTAAAAAGTTATGATTATTTCAAGTTATGGTTGTTGACTAATCCAAAACTAGTCATGGTTGAGACAAGCAGTTGATGCGTTGGCACATACATGAGGTGTATATTTGATGATGTTGGTACATATTGATGAGTCATTATTTTTGAGTAGTTGACACATTATTTGTATATACTTGGTACATGGTTGGATGCACTTGTTTATGGTACATGTTGATTACATGTTGTTTGGCACAGGTTGGTACATGGTCGATGCACTTGTTTATGGTACAGATTGATATTTGTTGAGGATTGCTGCCTCATCTCAGTTGGTGCTGAGAATGTAAGTTGAGTCATGCATATAGAGATGGTGCTCTTGTAGAGTTTCAGTCTATTCAGTTGTTGCTGAAAAAACCCCGGATTGAAGTCCATAATAAAAAGAAAAATTGTACCTACATCTTGTGTTCCTTGTGGAGATGATTTTTTGATGATATATTGTTGATATATGTTGCTTATATGTATTCACATCTAACTTATTATTAATGACAACAATGAGTATTGAGTAAATGTTGAATGCTAACTAATGAGTTTTGTGTAAGAGGGAAGTTTTGGGAAAAAGATCCCCACACTCATTCACCCCCACCTCTAAGTGTCGTAGGTGTGTCCAACAAGAAGAACCCTAGTGAAAATAATATAAAATTCATGAATTCCATATTGTATGGTCTATCAGAATATGACATTGTCAAGGTGATGCATTGAGGATGAGTAAAATAAATTTGGGACAAGCTTCAAAATATTTATGAAGGTTATGCCAAGGTTAATAAGGAAAAGTTCCAAACTCATAGAAGCCAGTTTGAGAGCCTGAAAATGAAATATGAAGAGAATGTTGCAGCCTATATTCTCCATGTTGATGAAAATGTCAACACCATCAGAAGAATTTGTGAAAAGGTTGACAAATGATGATTGCACAAAAGGTGTTAAGGTAACTCCCATTCATATCTGATGGCATTTTTTTCTCCATTGAAGATATGAAGGATCTTGATTCATTAAAAACAGATGAATTGTTTGGGATTCTCACTACATATGAGATGAGGATAGAAAAATAAAATCCAACACCGAAGGAAACAACTTTCAAAGCATCAAAGAAGACAAAAGGACACAAATATTTTTATTTTTATGGCCTTGAGATAGATACAGAAGAAGAAAAATTCATGAGAAAACTAAAAACAGGATTTGGGAAATACAAAAGTAAGTTATCCTTCAAATGCTTTAATTACATGGTAGAGTAGGACATTTTGATGCTAAATGTCCATATGAAAAAATGGAAGACAATGATTATGAAGGTAGTGATGATCATGACAACAATGATGAAGAACAACATAACAAATGTAAACCCTATAAGCAAAAAAGAGGAAAATATACTAAGAAGAAGAGTTTTTACTCTAGAAAGGAAAGTAGCTCATGTGAAGAAAGTGACGGATATGTTCATGATATTAACAAAGAAGAATTCATCTTCATGGACATGGATACAAAGTATACTAATGCATAAAATAAAGACAAACAGAAATAAAAATCATAGTAAGAAGAAGACATTGATGGGGAACTGAATCTTGAAGTAGAACTTGTTAGTGTCGTAGAACAAATATATAGACTCAGGGGAAAGAATAAAAAGTAGAAAGAGAAATTGCACAAGTATGAAAAGAAGGATCACAATATTGATGAAATAGAAAAAACAATTATCATTCTAAAGACTCAACTAGAATAGGTAAAAATAATAGAATAAGTGGTGAGAAGCTAGATAAAATAAAAGGAAGAAAATTGTGAGAAGCTGAGAATGAAATCATTTCCTTAATAGAGGAACTAGAGAAAACAATTGATTAGTTGAATATAATCTTGAATTTTGGAAAAATTAATAAAATCTTACATAATATTCTCAGTTACCAAATGTCACCATTCATCAAGATAGGTCTTGGCTACAACGAAAAACAAAAGACCCCCGAGGGTGATGAAAGCACTAAGGTCAAAAATCCATCAGAAAAGGAAAATGAAGAAAATACTAAAAGCTATGCTAATATTCACAAAGAATCCATCAACAATGAAAGAAATAGGAAGAAATGAAATGATGACCAAAAAAAACTTGATTCTTCTCACAAGAACAACAAGAATGAGTTCAGAAGAGTTGTTCAACCAAGAAGGCCTTTCACAACCTAGTACCAAAATATATTTTTTGGCTATTGTTTTTCTTTCAATAATTTTGGTCATAAATCACTAGATTGTAGAGATTATGGAAGAAATGATCACATGAGAGATAAAAATAGAGGTTCTTATAAGACCTCAAAAAATGATTATGTGAGCAACAAAACCAGAAGTTCTCATGGGTTTGTTGATAGAAACTACAATTCATTTTCTCCCTTACTTGATTACAATACTGAATGTTATGAGTGAAATAAATATGGGCACATAGCACGTGATTGTAGAAGAAACATAATAAATTATCCTAAAAAAAATAGGGAAGAATATGTTTTTACAAAGCATAAATAAGAATACACAAAGATGTGGAAAAGGAAGCAAGAAGAACCAAAGAAGGAAGAATGTGTACTTTCATTGTATGCTCAAATGGTACATTGATAGTGGATGTTCAAAACACATGGAAGGGGATTAGAAAACATTTTTCACCCTAAAGGAAGAAAAAGGAGGTAGTGTTACCTTTGTGGATAATGTTTCTGTAAGGATAGTTGGAAAAGGTACCATTAGTCTTGATAATGGAAATACTAAAACACACAATGTAGTGTATGTTGAAGAGTTAAAAAAAAATATTCTAAGTGTTATTCAAATGTGTGATCAAGGTTACAACCTCACATTTCATTCTAAAGGATGTGATATAAGGAAAGAAGGTTCAAGAATATTAGTGGAGAAAGAAAATAGAACCCTGATAAATGTAGACATTATCAATGAAGTCAAAGGAGAAATTTTTTGTATGGGACAAGTAAATAAAATATGGTTATGACATAGAAGGATGGGTCATAGAAACTTTTACAATCTAGTAAAACTCAGCATGACACAAGTAGCAAGATAAATGCCAAGGATCTTAAAACCTACCGACACTATTTGCAATCCATGTCAACACAAGAACTAGACGAGAGTTAGTTTCAAATCAAAGGAGTACTCAACATTAAATCCATTCGAATGTGTACACACATACCTCTATGGGATAGAAAGAAAGCAATCTTTAAAAGGTGAGATTAATTTTATGTTGTTTATTGATGATTATACAAGAATGACATTTGTTACATTTCTTAAAAAACAATATGAAGCATTTGAAAATATTAAAGTTTTTGAAGCCCTAGTTGAAAATGAGTCTAATTTAAAAATAAAGTTCTTAAGATCAAACAAAGGAGGTGAGTTTACCTATCATGAATTTGAGGGATTCTGTGAGAATCATGGAATCAAGAGACATTTTTCAGCGACAAGGACTCCATAGAAAAATGAAATTGTAGAAAGGAAGAACATAACTGTATAGGAAATGGCTAGAACAATGTTGAATGAATATAAAATACCATAAACCTTTTGGAGAGAAGAGATTAGCACAACAATCTACATTTTTTTATAGAGAAACAATTAGAGTGAACAACAACAAGACACATTATGAATTATTGAAAGGTAGACTAGCTACAGTCAAATACTTCAAAGTATTTGGGAGCAAGTGTTATATAAAGAGAAATTAAGATAATTTAGGAAATTTTGATTCCATAAAAGATGAAGGTATCTTTCTTGGCTATGCATCTGGAAACAAGACATACAAATGCTACACCGAAATACTTCCAATGTTGTATATAGTATTGATGTAAGAGTGGATGAAGCAATACATCAAAAGGAAAAGTCACAAACAAACGAAGATCCATAGGAGACAATCTACATAGAAAAAGAAAAGGAAGAAGAAGAGGAATAAGAAAATAAAGAACAAGAAGACATAGAATGCCAAGATCCAAAGACACCATCCATATTTTTTCAAAACCATCATTCAAAAAACAATATTCTTGGTGATATAAATACATGAGTTTAGACTAGAAGAAGATTGAAATTTTCTTTGTTAAATAAAATAGAGCCCAAGAACTTTGCACAATCTAGTGAAGATAAACATTGGTTTAATGCTATGAAATAAGAACTAAATCATATTGAGAAGAATGAGGCACAAGAACTTGTTCCCAAACCAAAAGACAAGAATGTGACTCAAGTAGTAAGAAATAAGAAAGAATTGTATGTGAAGGATATGCTCAATTTGAGGGTATTGACTTTGAAGAAACATTTGCTCCAGTTGCAAGATTAGAACCAATCATAATGTTTTTGGCATTTGAGTGTTTCAATAACTTCAAAGTCTATCAAATGGATGTCAAGTCATCCTTTCTAAATGAAATTTTTTAAGAAGAAGTATATATTGAACATCTAGAATGATTTAATTTGTCAGAAAAGGAAAATCATATATGAAGGAAAAATAAAGAAATATATGGACTAAAGAAAGATACCGGATTTTGGTATTCAAGACTTGACAAATACCTACAACAACAAGTTTTTAAAAAAGGAGCTGCAGACAACAATATTTACATCAAAACAGACAATGAAAAAGTTCTAATCATTATGGTTTATGTGAATGATATCATATTTTGAATTAATTCTAATATAATGGACCAAAACGTTTGTAGAAGAAATGAAAAAATAATTTGAGATGTCCATGCTTGGAAAATTGTCACCCTTTCCAGGGTTGCATATTTCTCAATCTAGCAAAGGAATATTCATTTCTCATACCAAATATATCAAGGAAATGTTGAAGAAATATGGAATGGAAGATTGTGCACCTATCAATACACCCATGATCTAAGGATGTAAGTTGAGCAAAGATGATTAATATCTAGAATCAAATCAAACACTATAAAAATCAATGATTGACAACCTACTATATGTGAAAAAATCAGGGGGCAGACATCATGAAAGCAGTAGGATTGGTTGCAAGATTTCAATCTACACCAAAGGAGACACATGTGCAAGTGGTAAAAATAATATTTAGATATATGAAGGTCACATTGAACTTTGTCTTGTGGTATTCAAGAAGTAAAGACTTCAATCTAACAACATACACAAATGTGGATTGGGTAGGAAGTATTGATGACAAGAAAATTATTAGAGGAGGAGCGTTCTTTCTAGGAAACTTTATAGTATCATGGTTGAGCAAGAAGAAAACTTCAATCTCTCTATCCATAGAAAAATATGGATATATTGGTGAAAAAACATGTTTCACACAAGTTCTATGGATGAAGTAGACATTGAAGGATATCAAGGTAGAATATGATCAACAAATCTCAATCATCTGTGACAACACAAGTGCAATCAACATTTCAAAGAATCATTTTGTGCACTCAAAGATGAAGCATATTACCATCAAGTAAAATTTCCTAAGGGAACATGTAGCCGAGAAAAGTGTCAAGATGGAATACATTGCCACCAAAGAACATGTTGCAGATATTTTTACTAAACCCCTTCCTAGAGACACATTCGAATATCTAAGACAAAATCTGGGAGTGATATACCTCTCATATCATTAGTAAAAGGAAGCACAAGCTCAGGGGGAGATGTCAAAGGGGGAGAAGTTGCATATAGAGAAGGATTTGTAGACACAAGGAGAGTGGAAGACAAGGGTGGTATTAAAAAATTGACTAAAGGTTTCCATAAATGATAAAGGGGGAGATTATTGGAAATATTGTTGTCACTGATGTCAAATACAGGGGGAGAATATAGATGTCCAAGATAAATATTGCAAGATGGAGATTGTTGGAAATATTGTTTTTGTATTTTTTATGCTAAGTTTGTATACCCTATCTTTGAAGGCCTTTTTACTATGAATACCTAGCTCAAATGGGAGCATACAATTGTTATCAGACAAATCGCTAAGTGTTGGCACAGTTGCAGACCCAGGGTTCAACACTACAATAGTGCACCAACATAACCCTAACTACCGACCCTTTAGGAAACACTTGCGAAGAAGATGAAGTCTCACCTGAGGTAGAGGCAGGGGTGGTTGCAGGACTCAAACGTTTGCAACCTTAGCTGGGACACAGATATGTGATTGTAACACCTTAACAAATCACTTAGTAATTATAGTTCATTAATATTCATCCTTAGTTCACAGTGTAGCTAAACCCTAACAACAGATCAGCGTAGCATTCACAAAGATCCAATGGATTCAAGCACTAAGCATACCAAAAGAGATCAGATCTAGCATTCGTTCGCATTATTGATCACTAAGCTATCATATTAGATTCATCTATCATCTAACAATGCACTAAGCATTGAATCACATAAACAAGAGAGAAATCATAAAGCACAAAGCATTCATAACACAGGATGTACGTGGTTCACCCCCTCCCTAGGGCTACATCCACCAATTCTTCATCTTCCTTATTAGCTTATTTCAATCTTCTTACATGAACAAATCCTCCAAATCAACTTCACAGAGGATAGAAGATCTATGCACCTCGCCAGATCCTCCTTCCTTGAGTATATCTAGGAACAGAGCCTTACACAGTATTTTACAGTCGCTTGCACTTAGCCTTGAAAGTCTCAAATAGTGTGCACAAAGCCAAATAACACAGATCTACTTTTTCACTTAGCAACAATGGCTCACACTGACTAGTCACTACTTTTTACCTCGCCTAGACTTCTATTTATTCCTTACAAAATAGGCCTAATCATGGGTAAACCCATGGGATGACATCCCCATACACATTACATAAGCCCAAAGCCCAAAAATCCCTAAAAAGGGGCCTAGATCCCGTGATCTCCGCTTCGACTTGTGCTCCGCCTTCGACAGCCTGTCGAAGTCCCAAAATGGTCAAAAATGACCAAGGGTCCTCAAAAATTGGTCAAGGGCCAAAAGGCCCCCAACACTCACCTGTGACTCATCCCGAGTCACTCTGATCTAGGTAGATTTGCCTCAAAAGCCTCAATCTTGGCTCGAGTGGCTTCGACCTGTTGTTGTGCCATGACCTCCTGCTCAATGAACTCTTGGATTATTACTTCGTTGACGGGTCCCTCTAAGCGTTGTTCAGCTACAATGACTACTTGCTCTAGTTCTGCTCCTCGGCCTTCGATCTCTGCGAATCATTGGAAATCCTATCTTGTATTGGTTGGAGCCTCTGAGTTACTTCCATGAATCTGCTCTGAATGGTGTGGACCTACTACTGGGAAATGCATTTTTCTTGGGATCTCTTCATCCTCTCAATGGATGACAAGGGATTCAATTGAGCCTGTACTGTTTTTGCTTGCTGCTTCACCTCCTAGAGTTGTGACTCCAGTGCCTTCAATTAAGGATCCTTAGTGAGTTGCTCATAAGTTTAGGCACTTCGATCACTCATTTGTTTACATTCCATGGTGAGGCCCTTGACTCTTTCAACTATGCCTCAATTAATCGCTTCTCTTTGATCTCACACACCCTGCAGAGTACTGGGCACTGTTCTTAGCTCCAGATCTGTGATTCTTTGTTGAATTTGCTGGATGGTTTCTACAAGATGCACTACTTGGTGTTCTACTGGTTCTTCCTCCTTCTACTCCAAGCCCATCACCGAGCGAAGTTCTCTGTTGACTGCCTCTTTTACTACGACCTGCTTCGTGAGCATCTTTTATTTCTTCTGATGGATTTGCGCTCTCTCTTCTTCGAACTTCGCTTGAGGAGTGTCCTTCGCCTATTGCGCAATACTGTGTTTCTCTATAACTTCCTCCTGTGCTTGTTTCAGGGCCGTTGTGGCATGGTCTTTCTTATCTTTTTCTTGATGAAGGTGGGCTTCAGTCACATTAGCTAGTCTGTGGAGTTGAGCAGGCTCATCTCCCAACTTTGGTTCTTCTTAGGGCAGGGGCGTAGTGGACACTACGCGGCTTGAATAAAGGGATTGTTGTACACCTCTTAGTTCTGCTTCAATTCTATCATACATGGATTCTTGTTTTGCTTCTTTTATTTTCAAAATATCCTCTGAGGCATCTCTAACAGCTGAAATAATGAAGTCAAAGTTGTCAACCGTGAGTACATTATGCATCTTTGGTTTATTGGATTTGGAATTCTTCCACGATGAAGGTTTTATGGGGGAAACCTTCCTTTTCTTAGATGGATCAGTGTCATCAAGAAGGTTTTATGGTGGTGTTACCTAGCTTGCTTATCTTCTTCTTGTTCATTTTCCTCTTTGTTCACTTCGTCATCACCTCCTCTGCTAGGTGACTCGGATTCGGTCTCTTATGATGTGATGTGTTGATGCTTCTTTTTCTTCCTGCTACTACTTGGGGCATCATACTCTTTGAAAGTAACCATCGGGTTTCCAATGAGGTCTGGGTCATACAGCTCTGCAGGTTCAGTAGGGATAAGGAGTTCTACAAGCCAGTCTTTAATGATTTCTTCAAGGTCCTCTGTAGTGATCTTGTAGTAGTATTGAAGCTCTTCTTTTCTTTCATCGACACGCACAGTAATATAAATAAAATTCCTATATGTGTGGAACTTCATAAGAGGCATGAACCTGTCCAGGGTGTTCAGTGTCATACGAGGAAATGACTCAATAGCCCTCCTAAGATGTAGGTAGTAGGTATGAAATACTACGTTTGACTACCACTACTTTCCCATATCGCTCAAATACCAGAGCGTGGTGAACTTCGCAGTGAGCGGATCGAATAGATTGATCTCAGGGAATGTCTCACCTTTTGGCATCTCCCAAGTAGTAAATGTGATGAGGATCAGGAGCCAGCTAAAGTGAAACTCATAGCCCTGATCATGATCTTTGTGGAAATCCATTTTGAGCTAGTTAACTAGGTACTTCACCCAGTTCATCTATAGGCCTTATACGCATTTCCCAGTGAGGTCAACAACAAACCATGTAAATTTCATGGGTATGTTCTTTCTTAATAGATTTCCTACAATTAATTGGCATGCTAGGTGCACTATGCCATTCTGGATGGAGGCTACCTTGTAGCCTTGCGTCCCCTTCTCAACATCGTCTTATGTTTCTTTAATCGTATGTGCCAAGGCACAGTCTGTAACTTTTCCTGGGTAGAAGTCTTGTGGGTCTCATCCATGCATTCTTAGTCTAGTCATCCTATGGATCAGTGTTGGATTGATAGTGATACGTCTTTCCAACCACAGATAACCACGGTGGAAGCATGATAGCAAGAGCTTAACGCAGGCGTTAACCTCCTGGTGCCTTCCAAAATGTGGAATCTTCATTACATTCAAAAGGGTGGATTGCGTGAAGTTCATGGTCCACAACTAAGGGATGATTTTTGTCTTCTTTCCCTTCATCTTGGTCAGATATTTGTGAGGTGCGAGCATTCCATAGTTCTTACGGTCTACTAGGTTATAGTCACTAATATTCAAGGTTCGAATCCTCTCTAGCTATGGTCTAACTATGCATATCCCCTTTGGGAGATATGTAGTGATGACAGTGTAGTCGAAGTCCCTCAGTACACTATTGTGACTCACTACACCGGCCAGGGGTGGGATGTACTTGGGTAGGATGGGTGGTAATAACTTCACATTCGCCAAGTCATCTCTATGCTTGGTTCTTTTCTCAGTCGTGGCTCGGGATGGTCTAGATCCGCGAGCAGTCGACGGGGAGGCTTGCACTCCTCTCGTTGATGAAGATTGTACGCCCACAGAAATTAGATTTTCGGTGATGATTTTGATGATTATCTCCTTCATGGACTCTTCGATTGTGCTAAGTTCTTTGGACATACATGCTCTTGGTTGACTATCTCAGGTTGAATATAAACTACTCAATGCAACAAGATGGATGGAAATAGCTTGACGATCACTACGCGAGATCAACTAATTTGTGAACTTGATAATCACGAGTGGAAAAAGTGTTCTCAGTGCAAGGCTCAATAGAATAAGTAGACAACTAGGTAACGGGTCTTTCCAATGGGCGAGAATCCTTCATTAATGTAGTTTTTTCTGTTACGGTGTGGTCCCAATGGTATGATGGCGAGATTTCTAGCCATAACTGTTGTTCTAACCATTCAGGTCGTCGGGCTAACAATTATAATGCCTCCAAAGGTCATATTGCTTCACCATGGAGAAGTTCCATGTTGTGTTGTACTGGTATCCCGACGAAGTTTAGATTCTAGAATCCTTCCTTTTGCGCAGTTCCTTCTGGAACTTTCTGTAACTTTTCTATCTTTTCTTTCTTCTTATTGATATTTCTATCCTTCTTCCCAGTGATCTTCATCTCAATATTCCTCTTTCCATTCTGATTATGATCTCTGGGCATAGTAACTTTGCATTGTTGATGGTCTTTACTAAGGTTCAAGGGAAATACCTATTGTATGTCTGGTGTAGGTTCTCTACTCTCTTGTACAGATAGGTGTCTCAAGTTTTCATGTGTCCTTTCAACTTCGACATCCAAGTTTCCAATTTTGAATAACTTCGACCTGTTACCAAGGTAGTCACCTTATCAGTAGTACCATCGCAACGTTGACAACTGAATTTATTATACAACACCATAAGAGCAATCCCTACCATTAGCAAGCTAATGGTACAGTAGAAGCATTCAATAATTTTTTTGAAAGAGGACTGGCAAAAGTATGTTGTGCAAACATAGAAGACTGGGATGATAGAGTTCCAATAGTTTTATGGGCTTACAGGATTACCATGAAGAAGCTACATAGGTATACTCCATTTCAATTGGTTTAGGGGAAAGAAGTTATTGTACCTACATAGTTTATTATCCCTAGTATCTATATAGCACGGGGTACACACATGATAGATGTTGAATCAGTGGCATAGAGGATTACAGACTTGCAAGAACTTGAGGAAGCAAGCTTTCTAGCGGATTTTCATCAACCAGTTGAGAAAGCCAGACAAAAAGCTTGACATGACATGCACATTAAGGCTAAAATATTTGTGCAAGAGAATAAGGTACTACTCTATGACAGTCGATATTAAAAGAATTCAGGCAAGTTGCGCATGGATTGGTTGGGTCCATTCATAGTTGCGAAAATCCAACACTCAAGTGGAGTCAGGATCGCGCAACTGGATGGTATCCTTAAACAAGGATGGGTGAATGGAACCCTCCTGAAACCCTATATTTATCATTCTTAAGGCAGATCAAGGTTTCTCCAGTCCAAAGGAGCATGTACAGTGTTAGATTTTCATTTTCTACAATTTCTTTAATTCAATTAATAGCGTCGAAGTGTGCATTGTTGCGCTACGAAATATACTTATTTTTCAGTCTAAACATTGCTTGTGTGAAAAATTGTTTACTCAGCTGCATAGGAGAGGAAGAGCCACCATTACATTAAATAAAGTCATTTAATATGATGGGGACCCCCATTGTGTTTAGAGGGAAGTCGAATCTGTAATGTATCGCAGCCCATGTGCCATATGCATTCCATCCAGTCATACACTTTATGACAGCCACCATAACCCATCAAAACTTTCTGTTAATCCATAAAGGCATGATATGCATAGATGTCATCGATATTCCCGCCTTATGTCTCATTTGTTAAAAGGATAATCCCCTCAACTCGACCATGTTCTTGTTAGTCTGTTCATTAAAATCCAAGATCAATTGCTAGATCCTACCCTGGTATCCGTCCCATCGGACAACTAATATTAAACCCGTGTTTATGGCCTAATCATGAATGTCTTTATGTGTGATTACATAAGCTTTCCAGTTATCCAGTTATAATACCCTGTCAATGCACGAGCAAGCATCACTATTTTATGTTATCCAGATTTTGAATTTTCTGCAATTGTGCATACTATGAGAGATTTTGTTCTCCTATTACAAAGTTGACCCTAAGTTCCCCAACAAATCAACACTTTAGAGCTACCATGTCAAGAGAAACAGGAGTCCGGAGTACGTCTCCCAAAGAAGAAATCCCAGATGAACCGTATGATATTTGGATAGAGATCTTTGGGGATGTCAAAGGAAAGACAGAGCAAGTAAATCTCTTGGACCTTGATTTGGTATACCAAGTGATGTTCCAACAAATGAACATTGATCTATTTTGAGACTTGGTTTTGGATGATATCAGAGGCATGCAATTTTTCCCCAAGCCTGAATTTATCAATATGTTCAACTCCACAATTATGAACCTTAGATACTTACCGATCTTCGGGACCAATGGAGAGGTTGCGCGCTGCACGAAATTCATGATTATTTGAGTGCATGACAGAAGTCTATGGATCGACCAGAGGTATCTAATTCATGCAAACGACATCCACCAGCTCACCGACTTATCTTTCAAGGGTTAGGATGTTTCCAAAGGATTCCAAGGCCCGAGCAAGAACAAGAGAAAGAAATCTGAGTTTAGCCTATATGAGAAGATCTACACACAGAGAGGTGGTCGAACAACAAGGATTGAGCCAATAATTCCATAAACATTTCGGACGACCTGCTATATAATTGCAAGAAAGTTCATGCATTCTTATTATAAAGGTGAATGCACCTTAGATGCACTTTTTGTAGCTGATTTTTGCACAAAGGGAGTTGTATTCAATTGTTGCAACTACCTGTTAGAGGAACTCCTAGTAGATTGTGAGGAAGCTCAGGATAAAGGAGGAACCTTTACATATGGATATCTGCTAGTATAATTTTCCATGTGGAAATGGAATCCACCCATAGGGATACAATTGGAAATAACAGGCAAGGGTCACCTTACCAAAATGTTTGAACCTTGGCACTCAAGGGAGGATTAGGAGAAACATGAATTCAATAATGTTTCTTTCCCAAAGTGGTACAACCTATTGATTGATGCAACTCAGCGATGGCGCATACCAAAAGATTGTTTGAACATAAACACATGGAATAGATCCTTTGGCTTGAACCTCCACAACACTCTTGTTTATCTAAGGCATACGAATCTGGAAGACTTCCACTCGAGGTTACTCCCCTTCTACCTGGATGAGGAAACATTTAAAAAAGAATTCATGTCATGGACTAGAATCAAGCACAATCCACACAAATATGGAATGAACTACGTCTTTCCTACAGATATTTTGAAGAAAAAGGGGCAGGAAGGAGTAGGGTCAATTTATGGGCCACCAGAAAATAAGCAAAATTTTCAAAAGTCGTAGGACTCAGAAGCAGAAGATGATGTGAAACCTCTAGAACATAGGCCAAGGACACTGCCAATGTTTCCAAAGCTCCCAAAGAAAGCAGTATTATCAAGTAAATATGTTAGTGAAATTCTTGCAGCTTCTTTCATAGGAGATCCATTAGTTAATAAACCCAGGACAAGGCTCTCCCCTATGTATATTTCGAACCCCCAATAGATTTCTTAGACTATACCTCATACTCGAGAAAAAACTCGAGTGGAAAAGGCAGTGATCGACATCCAATATGATCCCGAACCAAATACCACTGCATCTACAACCATAGTCACTGAGAAACCACCATCACCCCAACAACCCCATCGCCCCCACAACCCCTATCGACACCACAAGACACGACCATTCAACCCCAAACTACTTCATCTGAGCCCATGCAGCCAGACCCCCCCAAAATACCTAAGCATGTACCAGAACACATTACTCTGACCTGTGAAGTTTTGAGTCAGTCATTCATTCCATTTGTACCCATTCAATACACTCTTCCTTCAATGAGGAGTAAAATTGTTCCAATGCCGCAAGTTTTGAGCACTCAGAGTCCTCTCTCAATAGTCAATGTTGATATTTCCATCCACAGAAGTGGAATCCCAGAAACTTTGGTAGAGAAAAATGCAGAAGCACAGACAATTCAGAAGGAGTCTGAAACTACATCGGAGTAGAGCGCAACATCCTTGCAAGAATAGTTGGAACCAGTCTTCCATAACCCACAATAGTGTGTGGAAATATTTCATCTTTTCCTAGCCAGGAGATAATTTTTTCCCCAATTCCCAGAAGAACTAAAGGATAGACTTGCACATTAGATGCAAGGTTCATCCCCAGAAGAATAAGAGGTGGAGACACCCTCCACACAATCGATGGCCAGTGGAATGTCAATGAAAGTAAGAGTACCCATGGATGTTTCTCCTTCATCAGACGAGCTCGCACAATTACCAACAACACAACTGGTAGGAATAATCAAAGCCTCAACTAAACAACTGGAATAGAGGATCCAACATGATGAAAGAAAAGAAAAATTATGGAAGCAAGAAGGAGTCCTTGGGAAAGAAAAACGAATGAATGGGGAATACTCAAAGGTTTAGGTAGAACAAAAGGTGGAAAGGGTCAAGGAAAAACTCTTAGAGGCCTGGATGTCATCCAGGAAGAAAACATCTCAACTGCCAGAGTCCATCACAACAAACCAGCCTATGGATCAGATCGAGTTACTTCAGATAGCCTGGTATGAGCTAACAGAAAGAGAAGAGAATCTCAAGGCACAACCGTGAGACAACAAGAAAGAAGCTGAGATGCAACCCAAGAAGCTTCGAGAGAAAATGGAGAAAAAATTCTTGGAAGGGAACAATGCAAGATCAACCTTGCACAAACGAACTGTCTAATGCACAAATATATTGATAGAGGTAAGTGATTGGATGGGAATCATTTCAAGGAGAAACCACACATTGGAGGACTTGTGCGTTAAGATCCAATTGCTCAATACAGAAGCAGCCAACACCCTAGATCTACTGGAACATCAAGCGAAGTTCGACAAAATATAGAAAGTGAATAATGAGTTGAATGCATTATATGAATTCAAAACCATTTCTAAGAAAGAGCTACGAGAGTTTTGCCATGAAGTTCAGACAACATACCTGCAAATTCATTAAGTCAATGCCATAGCTGACTCATAATGGAACTCTTTAGTTGCGTCAAATCCAAAAGAGTGCATCACAGAAGCCACCGATCAATTTGTTGTTGAAGCTTCACTGCTTGCCAGGAAGTGGCAAGATAAAGTGGATAACTTCCAAGAGGTCATGAAGAGAGCGCTCGAACTCATACCTGAGTTGGGCCCTTCGTTTGAAGAAGAGAAAGAAGAAACAACTGAATTCAGAAGTGAAAGTAACTCAAATCTAGAAGGAAATAAAGAACAAGAAGCCAAACTAGAGACCACAGAAACACTGAATATTTGACTCGGGGCGAGTCAAGGATTGTGGTTTGAGCCTCTTGGGCCCTTCGTTTTGTTGAATAGAATTTTCACACAACACATTGCATATTCATTTTGGAAAATGGAATTTGTGCAAGTTGTTGAGAAGCTGGACAACAAACAAAAGAAAGAAACAAGAAATGGTTAAAAGGATAGCACAACATCAGCTCGGAGGAAAGAAGTTGCATCGAGATCAAGAAAAGAAAGAACTCTTGAGTTCTTAACCAACAAGATTAGATTATATATAGGAGATGTGATTGTAATAGGATAATCAATGATAAATGAATGTTGGGATAATGATAGGCTAATAGTGATGTTATTACCATTGTTAGTATTGATATTGTGACAAGAGTCACTGTTGTAATGGGCCAATACTAGAGCATAGTTGAGTTTGGAGATATAGGTGAGAACCAGACAGACAATGTATCATAGTTTGGTATTATCAATATAATCAGAGGCCTAAATTTTGAATCCACATATTGTGTTTTAGTCTTAATGCATTAATGGAATATTGTTCTTTATTATCTTTATGTCTGATATACATAAATTCTTCTTTACAAATGGCAACGCAACTTCGTTTCTTTATTCCCAGTTAGGAATTTCTCCAAACTGTTATAGGTTTGGTCTATCTTGTGCAATACTACAACGAGTCTTGATAGCTTAGAGGTTTGTCTAAGTATTATCCTTACCCTTCCCTCTCTTTCATGTCTTGGTTGTGCTTTGGATGAGACTTCTTCCCTCCCAAGAAGATTAAAATTCTAGCACTCTAGACTACCTCGGTACCTTTTATTGGTAACCTAAGAAGGACCCTGGTCTGAACACTTTTGCACCAACAACTAACTTGGTATTGGCCCATAAGAATAATGGAGATATTTGATTTTTTGTGGACTTTAGGAACCTCAATCAACTATATATCAAAGAAAATTATCCCTTTTCAACATGGAACATTTGTTGCAAAGGGTCACTGGTGCGAGAATGATGTCTATGCTAGATGGTTTTTCAGGGTACAACCAAGTTTTATTCAAGGAGGACCAAATTAATAATTCCTCTACTACCCCTTGGGGAAATTTCATGTATTTGTGGATTCCTTTTTGCCTTATGAATGTTGTATCTACTTTTCAAAGAGAAATCGACTTTTCGTTTAGAGATTTAATACATAAAATAATAGAAATATGCCAAGATAATTTGATGGTTGTTTCTAAGGATAGGAATGCACATGTTTCACACCTTAGGAAAATATTTGAACGATGTAGGAAGTATGGTATTTCTCAAAACCCAAAGAAGTTGATTTTGGGTATTCATAAAGGAAAACTATAGGGTCATGTTGTCTCTAAAGATGGAATTTAATCTATAAAGAAAATTCATCCCCTAGTCAATAAGAAGTCTTTGCAATCATTATTTGGAAAGATTAACGTTATAAGGAGATTCATTCCAAAATTCATTTAGAATTTAATCCAATGAATTCCTTATTAAATAAATACATCTTCTTTAAATGGGATGATAATAATATAAAATACTTTGAATATATTAAGGAGGTAGTTACTATGGCACTGATCCTTGTTAGCCTAGACTATTCCTAATACTTCATAGTTTTTTCTTTCACCTCTAAAGATACTATATCCTGGGTTATTTTACAAAAGAACAAAGATGATTACAAATAGCCTATTTGTTTCATGAGGAAGAGCCAAAGGGATGTTGAATTAAATTATATGGTCACTAAGAAACAAGATTATGCCCTTGTCAAATCGTTGAAGAATTTTAGGATCTATGTTGAATATAATAATATCAAGACTTATGTACGATATCTCGCTATTAAGGATGTCCTATCACAACAGGATTGCCTTGGAATTAGGGGGAAATGGGTTTAACAAATCCAAGAATATGTCTTAGATATTAATCCCACTCATATCATTAGATGAAAAGGTTTGGTCAAGATGTTGATTGAGAGTAATAAAGAAGCCATAAGAATGGGTGAGAGTGATCAATTCAATGTTGTATTAAGTGAATTAGAGCATGATGAGTGGTATTATGATATTGTGTATTACTTTAAGAGTTTATCATGTCCTTATCACGTAGTATATCATAAGAGGAGAGCCTTGAGATAGAAATCTATGAAGTATTTCTTGATCTAGGATGGCCTATGATGGAAGAACCCTAATGGGGTAATCCTTATATGTGTCAACAAATATGAAGTAGATAGATTCATTAATGAATTTCATTCAGTTTACTTTTGTGCCCATTTAGTTTCTTGTAACACCACCCATAATATCTTGAGTGTTGGCTAATATTGGCCTACATTGTTTATTGATACTCACTGATATGTTAGGTCCTACAAACCTTGTTAATTCTTCTCTGGAAAACAAAAGTTGCATGATTTTCCTTTGAAACTAGTCATTGTTGAAGTGCCTTTTCAACAATGGGGTTTATAATTCATTGATGAGTTTAAGGATAACTCCAACAATGAATATCACTGGGTTTTTATTATTGCAAATTATTTCACTAGATGGGTAGAATCTATCACAACAAAAAAGGAAACCGAGAAAGTTTTGATGAATTTTCTTGAGGAAACAATAATCACAAGGTATGGTGTCCCTGCTATAATCACTACTGATAACACAAAGGCCTTTATATATTTGTCTTTAGCATATGTTTTCTTCAAGTATGGTATTTTCCTCTCTAGGTCATCCAATTACTATTCATAAGGGAATGGATTTGTAGAATCTAGCAATAAGAATATGATGAACATTGTAAAGAACATTGTAGGTGAAAATAAGAAGGGCTGTGTTAGTAAGATTAAGTATGCTCCATGGGTGGATCGTAGTAAGACTGCGACTTCCACGGGAAAATCCCCTCTTGAATTAGTATATGGATTGGAAGAAAATTTTCCCATCAACCTCCAAATACCCGTCCTTCAGTCCAAGACTAAATCCTTTTATTTGACTACACTTGAGTGAAGGAGACTACCATAATTACATGTTAATGGATCCCTTCTCAAGCTCTATTATGGGGAAGGAACATAAATTCTTAGGTTTAGAGTAGAATAGGTTAGTATTAGGTCATGTCGTGTGACTGAATTTGATTTCTTATTTTCTTTTTATGTCATTTATTGATTTATTCATGCATCCATGTTAGCTCACCATATACATGTTAGTGATATATTAATGAAAATGGATTTTTTTTCTTTCTCGCATTGGTTTTATATTTTTTATAAAATAGGGTGGATAACATCCCCCTATTATTTTTCGTTGATGGTTTTATGTTAGAATGTAGTAGGACTTTTAGAGTGGTATGGATTGTCGGTATTGGAGTACCAAAGATGTTGAGGTTCTCATGTGATTTAATGTCCCCATGTTGGAGCTAGATGTTACGCCCTCTCACTTAAGGGTAACTAGAGGAGATCATGTCTTATGGATTGCAATCAAGACAGTGATATCGATGATGAACATTATTCTCCACAAACAACAACCCCTTGGTTGCCTCCATCTTCATTAAGCTCAACTCATTACACTTGGTTAGGATGATTCGTATGATGATGGTGGCCCACCAGACATGAGGTACACTAGTCATTGTTTCATATAAAGTGTCACATTTAATGCTTTAGGCATTTAGGTGAGGATCATGGGTTGAAGTCAGATAATGGATCATGAGCTCGAGAGTTATGATTTTTTCCTTGTTTCACCTTGGTGGCCATCACTTGTGTCCTAATTTAGTGTTGTCACTCATGGGGAATAGGAATAATATTGGGAGGCCTTGATAGGGGTAATGTATCACACCCTTTCATACTTAAAAATTTTCATCCTAAGGCCTTCCGTAGTGTACTAGTCTTATGGTAATAGTTGTTAAACTTACACCATAAAGGCTTGTGGTTCATTCTCTTATTAGAAGAAGGTACATAATGTCATGGATTATGAAACTATTAGAAAAAGATAATAATAAATAAAGAAGAAATAATGGGATTATGAATGACCAAGTCAAAATCAAAGGTCACCTTCATCTCTATCCCCTCTCTATGAGGCGATTGCCCCTAGTGTTACAAATATTGTTGTCATTGATGTCAAATACTATTATAGCAAGATTTTCCTCACCCCATGCAACTTGCTTAAAAGGCCTTTTTCATTTCCCTATGCAGACTTGAAGTCCCCTTTTGCACTTCCCAGAGCTAAAAATCATATTTTTCCACATACACGCACCCTATCAGTTATACAACATGTGTATACGCAGGTTGCACCACTACAACCCACGTACATCGAGTTTGGTGATTAAAAATTAAAAATTTTGTCGGGATTCCATGTCACGTCACGAGATCCGTGATCATTGACCTTCCATGTACTGGAAACGTTCTGACTTGGCCCTTCAATTCCGTTTGAAGGCTATAAATGGGCCATATCCAAATCATGGAAAGGAGAGAAGAATTCAACTTTTGGAGAGAAAAGTTACTCTGGAGAAATTATTCACTTCATATTGAGTCTGCATCCCTTTGTCCTTTTAAGTATAAACACATTGTTCAGCCCCCAAGATCTTCCCTCTTTGATGGAGAACCTCATTGTCTCTCTTATATGATCTTTCCTTTGGTGGAGTCCCAACTGGAAGGGACTTAGTTTCTCAATTTTGAGATGTGACGACATGGAATTATTTCATTTATACACTTCTATTAATCATATTTTAATAGAAATACTCTTTTCTCATCCAATTAATATCTTGAAAATATTTGAATGGTTATTCCATGGGTGTATTTGTTATGAATGTTGATGGATTATGCTATTATATGTGTTAAAAATATATATCATCACCATTGCTTGCGTATATTGGTTGTTGAGGACAAGTTGCAGGTATATAGCTTTGAGTCGAATTCTCAACAGTGCTCTTCATCGAACGTCCGGACAAGGTAGGCTCTTTATCTTGTCTTGTTAGAATCTTTGTTTATATAGAATACTTGAGATTAGAGTTGATTTATGTAGCCATTCCATATGTTGTGGTTTACCCCATTCCATAGAGTTATTTTCCTCGTAACAGAATTGGCGACCATACTGGGGATTGAATCTTGTTTTTGGGGTTTGCAGTGTTTTTCTCCTTAGATTTATCTCTGTTAGCTTGATTTTCCTTGTCATTTGATTGCTTGAAAACCTATTTTCATTTTGAGTCTGAGTTTATTGGCCTTTTCCTTAACCTGACAGTGTTTAATACATATGCATGGTTTTTCCCTTGACAAACGCGTACATACCCGAGCTTTCATTTTATAGGGCGCATACATACACGATTTTTTCTTAACTAGTCGCGTACATCAACATTTTTTTCTTAATTGTTGAGTTTGGTTTTTGTTCAGTGAGTTTTGATGGTTGTTGAGTCTTCTTGGGTCTCTGTCATAAATTTTGAGTGCCTGCAGAGTGATAGGAAACCTTTCTTTGGTTGAATTTTTGGGTGGTTTTTCTTTCTAAGCATATTTTTCATTGGTTCTCCTTGCATATTGGGATGAGTGTTTGCTTCTTGATATCCTTCTTGGTTTGTCTCTTGTTGCTTACAGTAGGGTCTATATATCAAGTTGTTGTTCAATCCTTGCATTTTAATTTCTTTATATTGAAAATACAAAAAAAAAAATCATTTTGCATTATGGAATTTGATATTTTTGGGTTCTTATTATTGATCTTGATACATGTATAGAAAGATTGCATCTTATTAAAATTATAGAGTTGAATTGAAAGTTGCATTTTGAAAATTTTATCATATTTTGAGAATTGAAGTTTAGGACTTAGCTTTATGTTAATATTCAATTATTTTACTTGTTGAGTCATAAAATCATTAGTTTCATGACCACATATTTTGAAGAAAAATATTCATTAAAAGTAATGTTGATTAATTTAAAATTGATTAGAAACGATTTTACTTTTTAGGGTACACAAACTAGCTTAAGATATAGAGCCTTGGAATAGGATTTTGTGAGTAAACTTCTCCAAGACTATTAAACTCAACATATGTGTCTGACTAAGGGAGTGATGAAATCCATTGTATAATTGGTGACGTCAGAAAGATTCGGTCACACCAGAGTTAAGCACGAGTTCATGTCCGACATGCACCTCCTTGCATTGAGCATAGGTATGTTCCATTGTTGGAACTAGTTTCTTACTCGCGACACTTGTTTCCTCCTCTATATCGTAGCATTCATTTGTCTATGAAAAAACAAAAAAAATATGGGCAATAAAGAAATATTATCTCATGTTGGTAGCAGTCCTGTCACTTTTGAACAGAGCACAAACTTTCAAGTCCACTTGTCATCCAAAGTTTGGGTTTAGCATGACCTTAGGAAGTTGAGCTCGTTACTTAGATTTTACTCCTTCGATTGGTTACTCTTCCAGTCCCTATGGAGAGTTTGATTAATGCCTCCTACATCACAAAGTTTCATGATTGAGTCTATGCTTCCAAAGTCCTCCGTATGTCTCATTCTCTTGTTTAAAGGATGTCTATAAGCATGTGTCGTCCATTTACCATAACTCTTGACTTTTCATGTCGGCCATACCCTCAGTGTGTCTCAGAATTACATGAAGTTGTAGTCCTACCATGCACCCTGGTCCTACTTTGATTATGGGTAGGTAACCTTGAACCCAACAGTCAACATTGCCTCATTGGTTGCTGACTAGGGGGTTTCCCTTGTGTTTGAAGACAAGAAATCTATTCACACATTGGGATTCATGTAGCGTCTTGGATTCCATTAGACTTATTTGTGGTTTCCTCGCCTTTGTCGGCAATTTTCACTATTGGCTTCTATTCAGAGGGTATTTTTTGTGAACTTCTTACATCTGGTGAATGAAAAAGACACATAGGGTCGTTGGTTCATGAGCATCTTCTTCGTCTGAGTTCCTCCAAATCATCAATATATTTATTTGTACCTCATGTTGAATGATGAGAGATTCCTTAATGATCTCGTTTTAGCAGGTCTCCTTCCATCGACTTCAGCTCATCTATTATGGAAACAAGGCCTAGATTCCTATGAGTACCTAAAAGCTTGTAGTCATCAGTCGCAAGTTCTCTCACCATCAATAGTTGGCAACACATAAATGTCTCCTGATCGATGGATTATTCAAGTGTTTGACCTCAACACCTTTATTCACACTTGTAATAATGTACTCGTTGCATTGATACCTACTTTAATTATTGGTAGGTTGTCTCGCATTTGTTAACAATGTACCTTAATGACCGATAATCAAACAAAGTCTCATTGTGTTTGACCTCAACTCCTTTATTCACATGATGTAGACTTTCACCATTGGTTGATCATGTAGAAGACTTGAAGACATCAGTTCATAGTCACAACTTTCCTGAGTTTTTTCTATCATTCATTGGACCAGTACCTATATTGTTGATACTAAGAGGGGGGGTGAATCAGTATCAAGTACAATTTAAAAACTTTTTCAACTTATACTTAAACCATTCAATTATATCCAATGAGCAATGAACAATAGTATAAGAGTTACACCAATACACCACAATACACCATGCACAATATATGAGAAACAATCAATAGTTATTGTTCAAGGGAAGTAATGACTTCCAAAGGTAGCTACAGCTTCCAAATGTAAAGGGAGGGATAAACCTCCAAGAGGAATATACAATCCTCCAATATAAAGAGAGAGTTTAACTCTCCATCCTTTCCCCTTCCTTCCACCCAAGAATATATGAGAGATAATAAAATTTTACATTAAATCATCACATAGAACCTGATAATGCTTCCTAAGACTTCTTCAATTTCTGCAATTCTTCAATTCTTGGAGTACTTTGATCCTGTATATAACATTACTCAATGTATTCTTTGAAACTCATCCAAGTTTCACTCCTTGAATCCTCCATAAAAAGAAGTTATAGAGAGAATGGTAGACCTTGTTCAATTTTGAATATTTAGGAGACCGAACTTGTACAGAATTCTCCGCGCTCAATATTTAACATCTGATTCTAAAAATCGCACACATGAAACCAAATTCCATACTCTTTCCAATTCAATTTTTCCCACTTCATTTGGATTCTCTATGAATAAGTTATGATTGTTTTACCTGGAACACCTGTTTATTGAATAGTTTCAAGACTGGTCACAATCCCTATCTTCCACATAGTGTATCTCCATAATTATATCGAATCAAGAGATAAAAATTTACCACAAGTACCTTGATATGTCTTCTCAACACCATATAAATTTCACCATCTGAATCTTTCTAGAAAAAAAATTATAGAAAAAATGGTAAGATGACCCGAAATAACATACCTTAGAACACATGACCAAAAGACTTCATCCTCCCTTGAAATTTGTCCTCCTTTACTTTTGATTTCCTCTGAAATTCGACGTGTGTATCAAATGAATGTATAATTATATTTATTTATACCATTTATGTCACTTTCTTTTAACATTGGGGACGACCTGACACTTTCTTATTTTTTAATTAGTTTCTTTAATTATCTTCAGGGCCTACATGTACTTCCTTCTTCAATTCACTTTGTCATCTTAAAAAATTCATTTCTCCTCAACCATGAGGATCCACGTGATGTGCCACATACCACCGGAAAAAACATGATGTATACTATCCATCCATGGGTGTTGTATCTGCATGTGCATTTTCCTTCATGTCCAAATACCTTCATCAATCTTGCAGTCCAAAACCCATGACTAGGGTTGGCATCAATGACAACAACCAATCTTCCAATAATCTCCCCCTTTGTCATATATGACAACACTCATTCTCCCCCTATCATCATGATCCCAATTTCTCTCCCCCTTTGACATCAATGGAAAAGGGTAGGGCTTCTCCCCCTGAGTTTAGTGGCAAAAGGTAAATCTCTTCTTTGGGGTTGCTCCCCCTCAACATGTGGCACTCAATAATACTTCATCCTTATTTTTTTTCCTTGGGAATTTTTCTTCCTTGGAATCATTTTGACGTAAACCCTCACTCTCAGCAGGCGGTCGCTCCACCAGGACCTTCTCGCTCCTCGGCCCAAAGAGTCGATGCTCTTCCAACCCCTACTCTGGAGTTCAGTCACCCACAGTCTTCTCGGGAACCTTCCCTTTCTGAACTCGGGAAGTCGGGTTT
>ML795147.1:96052-110829 GCA_009831015.1 Picea engelmannii
AATATCAAGAGAGGGTTGAACTCTCCATCCTTTCCCCTTCCTTCCACCCAAGAATATATGACAGATAATAAAACTTTACATTGAATCATCACCATCAACCAATCATCACATAGAACCTGATAATGATTCCTGAGACTTCTTCAGTTTCTGAAATTCTTCAATTATTGGAGTACTTTGATCCTATAGATAACATTACTCAATGTATTCTCTGAAACTCCTCCAAGTTTCACTCCTTGAATCCTCCCTAAAAAGAATTTATAGAGAGAATGGTAGACCTTATTCAATTCTGGTTTATTCAGGAGACCGAACTTGTACAGAATTCCCCATGATCGATATTCAACATCTGATTCATAAAATCACACACAAGAAACTATAGTCCTTAATATTTACAATGAAATTTGTCACACATCATTTGGATTCTCGATGAAGAAGTTATGACTGTTTTACCTGGAACACCTGTTTATTGACTAGCTTCAGGACTGGTCACAAACCCTATCTTCCACAGAGTGTATATCCATAATTATAACGAATCAAGATATGAACTTTTTACCATAGGTACCTTGATATGTCTTCTCAATACCATAGCAATGTCACCATCTGAATCATTCTAGAAAAAATGCTATGATTACCTGAAAATAACATACCTTAGAACACATCACCAAAAGACTTCATCCTCCCTTGAAATCCATCCTCCTTTACTTTTGATTTCCTCTAAAATTCAACTTGTGTATCAAATGAATGTATAATGATATTTATTTATACCATTTACATCACTTTATTTTAACATTAGGTCCGACCTGACACTTTCTTATTTTTTAATTATTTTCTTTAAATATCTTGAGGGTCTACATGTACTTCCTTCTTCAATTCACTTTGTCATCTTCAAAAATTCATTTCTCCTCAACCATGACAATCCACGTGTCGTTCCACATACCACTAGAAACAACATGCTGTACACTATCCATTATTGGGTTTTGTATATTCATGTGCATTTTCCTTCATGTCCAAATACCTTCATCAATCTTGCGGTCCAAAACCCATGACTAGGGTTGACATCAATGAAAACAACCAATCTTCCAATATATATGACTTCAGTGATCATGGGAGATCATATTGTACTCCATTGTATTTATATATCTTCATATTGATTTTGAGAGTGGTTTTCATTGGACCTTGTTCATGACCATGATAGCCTATGGAATGCATCTACTTTGTATTTCCTATTCATGGCCATGAAAAAATGTTTGGTATATTTCCACATGGATCTGCAGTGTAATTCAAATTGGCATCCATGTGTACAAAGTCATTATGGATTGTAATATTCTCATGAGAAACTAGTTCGTCCAGTTGGGTCTTCATTACTCCACTTCTAGGAATTATAATGTAGTTCGGGCATCGCAGATACTCCTCTAACCTCACACATTAATGGGCATCTGTTATAACAAGATTTGACTCACCCTGTGAAACTTGCTCAGAAGGCATTTTCCATTTCCCTATGCAGACTTGAAGTCCCCTTTTGTACTTCCCAGAGATAAAAATCATATTTTTCCACATATACGTGCCCTATCAACTATACAATATGTGTATATGCAGGTTGCACCATGTGATTAAAAATTAAAAATTGTGTCAGGTTTCCATTTCATGTCACGAGATCCATGATCCTTGACCTTCCATATAATGGAAGCATTCTGAATCTTCCCTTCAGTTTCGTTTGAAGGCTATAAATGGGCCATATCCAAACCGTGGAAAGGAGAGAATAATTCAACTTTTGGAGAGCAAAGTTACTATGGAGAAATTATTCACTTCATATTGAGTCTGCATCCCTTTGTCCTTTTAAGTCTAAACACATTTTTCATCCCCCAAGCTCTTCCCTCTTTAATGGAGAACCTCATTATCTCTCTTATATGAGCTTGCCTTTGGTGGAGGATTGCAGTGGTGGAGGCCCAACTGGAAGGGACTTAGTTTCTGGATTTCAAGACATGCTGACATAGAAGTTTGTCATTCATATTGTTGGCCTAGGGGGTAGACCCAGGGTTCAATGCTTAATAGTGCACCAAAAAAACCACGACTACTGGCCCTTTCGGCAACACCTGCGAAGCTGACGAGCTCTCACCCGAGGTAGAAGCAAGGGGGGTTACAAGACGCGGATGTCTGTAACCAAGATGGGACACAGATATATGATAATATTATGATAACACTAGGAAGTGACATGAATTAGTTTATTCACCTTATGAACATCACAGAACATATCTATGATAGATCTAGCACAATAACAACAAAGATTAAGCACTTCAACCACTTAACACTTAGCACTCTGAATCATATCTATCATTCTAACATAAGCAATGCATTTAAGAAACACATACATATTCATTACACATCTAATCTAAGCACTAATCAAAACCTAATAGATATAACATTGCACAAAGAAAACCATAAGACACCTGATATATGTGGTTCACCCCAGTGTGGGGCTATTCCCACCAACCACTTCACCTGTTTATTATTCGTCAATATCTTACATTCAATACTCCTATGCACTAAGCCACATATTTGAGCTTCGCACCAGACAGGATATATGTGCACTAAGCACCAAATCCTCCTTCCAAAGCTATGTCAAGGCACAGAGCTAATTCTCTATCAAGCACAAAACCTTAACACACATACATTTCCTTGCACAAAGCCAATGGAACTACTTGCACTTAGCTCTAAAAACTTCTACTTCTACAATATATTCTTCTTTATTTATAGTTTTACAAACCCTTGCAATAAGGCTTAAACACGGGAAAATCCCATGGGCCGACATCCCATAAGACCTTTACAAAAACCCTAGATAACCCCTAAAAATTAGTGAGATTCATGATTTCACCTTTTCCTGGGCGCTCCATATTCGAACATCATGTCGAAGTCCAAAAGTGAGCCAAATTTGACCAAGGTTTCCTCAAAACTTGGTTGAGGGACAACAGGCCCCCAACACTCACATGTGACTCGTCCTGAGTCACTGAGGTGCAGATAGTGTTGCTTAAAAGGCCTCGATATTAACTCAAGATGCCTCAACTTGTTTATTCTCCTAAGCCTCCTTCTCAGTGAGCTCCTAGATCATCTACTCTGTAACAAGCCATTCAAGGCATTGTTCTACTATTTCAACCACTTTGTCTAGATGCAATCCCTGTCCATCAATCTCTTTGAACACCTTGTAGGATTCATCTTGCACAAGTTATAGCTTATGCGTGACTTCCATCACCTTACCCTAGAGGGAGTTGATTTGTTGTTGTACTATGTGCTTCTCCTAGGATCCCTTCATTCTTTCACCTGGGGTGAGCAGCTTCATCTACGCCTACAGGGAGAATGTTTGTTGTTGTGCCTCCTATAACTGTGCTTCCATATTTCTTAGATCTAGATCCTCGGGGAGGCATTCATATGTTTGGGTGCTCTTGTCACTTAGTTTTTTACATTATGAGGTGAGTTCTCCTATTATTACTACTGTGTTCTTAGCGGCCTCCTCCCTCTGGTCATGCACCTCCTGCTGGGTGCTAGACCCTACTTAGGCCTCCAGTTCTTCTATCATGGCTTGAAGCTGCTGGATGATCTCAGCGAGCTTCACTACTTGAGCCTCGACTGAATCTTTCTCCTCCTATGCCAAGCCCACTCTGTGAGCGATTTCTCCTTTTCTCTCTGTAGCTAGGCTTTTTCCTCCTAGAGCTTCGCTTTCTCACTTTTCTGGGCTGCTACATTTTCCTGCGCTACTCTTAATTGTGCTAGGACTCCATATTTATCATGTTCCAAGGCTTCTGTAGAATTCTCCTTCTCTTCCTGGAATCTCTGAAGTCGATCTTCTGTCACATCCTTAATTCTTCTCAATTGGGTTGTTTCATCCCCCAATTCTTCAATTTGTTACAAGGAAGGCATAGTAGGTACTGCATGGACCAAACAAATATCTTGTTGTACTTCCTTTAATTCCTTCTCAATCCTTCCATATATATTCTCTTGCATATCTCCATATCTCTGCAATATGTCCTTGGACACGTCCTCCATAGCTCCATGGGCCACAATAATATCGTCCTCCATGAACGTGGCCTCCAACTGGGCCTTATTAGCACGTGTCTTCTTCCTTGCTGAGGTTTTCTTGGGAGAAACCTTCCTCTTATGCAGTGTTATTGTCCCAACAGGGGGATAATCAAGTGGAGGGGTGGTAGCTTCACCTCATCCTTTCCCTTCTTCTCCTTCATATCCTCCTCCATGTCCTTTTGATTCATCTTCTCCTCCTCCTCCGAGTGAGCCAGACCCATTATCTTCAAAAGCATTGTCCTCTTCATCAGTCTCTATATCCTAGACTTCTTCCTGCTTGTTATTCTTATTCATCTCACTGGACTGTCCGACATGCTCAACCCAGGTGACTATGGGGCTTCCTATGGTGTCAATGTCAGAGAGTTATGCATCAGCGACAAGTAGAAGAAATTCCTCTAGCCACTCCTTTGTAATCTGATCCATGTCTTTATCTATCAGCTTGTAGTACGACTGTAATTATTCATTGTTCTCATCACTGCGCACAGTGGTGTAGATGAAATGAGGATCTGCATGGAATTTTGTTGTTAGTCAGTACTAGTGTAGCGTGCACGGTGTCATGCGTGAAAATGATTTGATGGAAAAATTCAACTGTTGATAGTATGCATGAAACATAGCATTGGATTGCCACTGCTTCATCATGTCGTTGGTGTACCACAGGGTTGAAAATCGAGTGGTCAACGAATCCGAGGGTTCAATATCTCGGAAGGTATCTCCTTCATGCACTTTCCAAGTGACAAAAGCGATCAAAATGATCAGTCAGCTATAATGGAATTCATATCCCAAATCTCGGGCTTCACGAAAATCCTTCTCCAACTCATTGACGAGGTAGTTCACCCAATTCATATGCATTCCCTCCACACATTTTCCTGCGAGGTCCACCATGAACCCGATGACCTATGTGGGGTGATTATTCCTTATGATCTTTCCATCTATGAGTTGGAAAGCGAGGCACTATGCACCATCCTAGATAAAGGCTACCTTGTAACCTCGCTTTCCTTTCTCTACTTCTATGTAAGATTCCTTGATGCGCTATGATAGGGAACAGTCCGAGGCCTTCCATGGATAAAGCTGCTAAGGGTTAGGTCCCTTCACACTTAATCTTTTGATCCATTGGATCAACACCGGACCCACAGTAATCCTTTTGTCGAGCCATAGGTATCTTCCATGATAGCACAACAGGAGGAGTTTAACGCAAGCGTTAATCTCCTGGTGGAGACCAAAATGGGGGATTTAGCATGGTGGACTACACCATCCCCTTAATCCATGGATGTGAGACGAGGCAAGGCTTATTACCGGTTGACTTCATCAAGTAGCGATGGTGTGCCAGCATAGTGTAGTTCTTCCTGTCTTCTAAATTGAAGTCCTTGTTCTTCAATAGTGGGCTTTGTCCTAACTGACTCTAGACTACATGTATTCCTTTTGGAATGTACGTGGTAAACATGGTGTACTCATAATCTCTAGGGATGTTGTCGCAGTTAACAACTCCAACCAAAGGTGGGATATACTCAGGTAGGATCGATGATATATGCTTCGCCTTAGCCAGATCACCGCAATGCTTACTTTGTTGTTCAGTCACGGGCTTAACACAGCCAGAACAACGTCCATTCGAAGAGGAAGCCTACAATCCCCTAGTCGACGATGCCTGGACACATTCAGATATTGATCTATCAGCCATTAGCTTCTTGAGGAATTGCTCGACAGACTTCTCTGATTCACTAGGTTCGCCAGAAATTTTAACTTTTAAACAGACAGGTTGAGGTAAACAAACATACAGGCGGAGTAGACAAGCATACATGCGGGGTCTAGTTTTAGATAGCACAACTCAACAAACTAAAAATTATCTTCTTGGCTCAGTTAATCACAGGTGGAAAAAAGTGGTCCCGACATAGCGACCGATGAGTTAAATAAGTGAGGTACCGTAACGGATCTTCCAACGGCCAAGAAATGCTTCCATCAATGTAAATTTTTTTGTTATGGCACGGTCCCAACGTCCAAAAGTGGTCCATCAGCCCATAAATTTGTTTTCTAACCATTCTGGAGTGTCATTCTAATGGTCATGGTGCTTCCAACGGTCATATAACTTTTCCAGGGTGTGGTCCCATTATGCACGGTTCTGTTATTCCAGCGAGGTTCAAATCCTGCGAACCTGCCTCCTACGAGGTTCTAGTCTGTGAAGTCTTGTCATCTCTATGCACAGTGATCTAGATGAAATGAGGATCTGCACATAATTTTTTTGTTAATCAATACTAGTGTAGGGTGAGTGGTGTCATGCGTGGAAATGATTTGATGGAAAAATTCAACTGTTGATAGTATGCATGAAACATATCATTGGATTGCCACTGCTTCATCATGTCGTTGGTGTACCACAGGGTTGAAAATCAAGTGTTCAACGGCTCTGAGGGTTCGATCTCTGGGAAGGTAGCTCCTTCAGGCCCTTTCCAAGTGACAAATGCGATCAAAATGATCAGTCAGCTATAATGGAATTCATATCCCAAATCCCAGGCTTCACGAAAATCCTTCTCCAACTCATTGACAAGGTAGTTCCCCCAATTCATCTACATTCCCTCCACACATTTTCCTGCGAGGTCCACCATGAACCCGGTGACCTGTGTGGGGTGATTATTCCTTATGATCTTTCCAGCTATGAGTTGGAAAGCGAGGCACTCTATTCCATCCTAGATAAAGGCTACCTTGTAACCTCGCTTTCCTTTCTCTACTTCTATGTAAGCTTCCTTGATGCGCTATGCTAGGGAACAGTCCAAGGCCTTCCATGGATAAAAATGCTAAGGGTCAGGTCCCTTCACACTTAATCTTGTGATCCATTGGATCAGCACTAGATCCTCAGTAATCCTTTTGTCGATCCATAGGTATCTTCCATGATAACACAACAGGAGGATTTTAATGCAAGCGTTAATCTCTTGGTGGCAACCAAAATGGGGGATTTAGTATGGTGGACTGCACCATCCCCTTAATCCATGGCTGTGAGACGAGGCGAGGCTTATTAGCGGTTGACTTCGTCAAGTAGCGATGGCGCGCCAACATAGTGTAGTTCTTTCTGTCTTCTAAATTGAAGTCCTTGTTCTTCAATAGCGGGCTTTGTCCTAACTGACTCTAGACTACATGTATTCCTTTCGAAATGTACGTGGTAAACATGGTGTACTCATAATCTCGAGGGATGTTGTCGCGGTTAACAACACCAACCAAAGGTGTGATATACTGAGGTAGGATCGATGATATATGCTTCACCTTAGCCAGATCACCGCAATGCTTACGTCCCTACTCAGTCACGGGCTTAACACAGCCAAAACAACATCCATTCGAAGGGGAAGCCTACATTCCCCTAGTTGACGATGCCTAGACACCTTCAGATATCAATCTGTCAACCATTAGCTTCTTGAGGAATTGCTCGACAAACTTCTCTGATTCACTAGGTTCGCCATAAATTCTAACTTTTAAATAGACAGGTCAAGGTAGACAAACATACAAGTGGAGTAGACAAGCATACATGCGGGGTCTAGTTTTAGATAGAACAACTCAACACACTAAAAATTATATTCTTGGCTCAGTTAATCACAGGTGGAAAAAAGTGGTCCCGGCACAGCGACCGACGAGTTAAATAAGTGAGGTACCGTAACGGATCTTCCAACGGCCAGGAAATGCTTCCATCAATGTAATTTTTTTTGTTATGGCGCGGTCCCAATGTCCAAAAGTGGTCCATCAGCCCATAACTATGGTTTCTAACCATTCGAGAGTGTCATTCTAATAGTCAAGGCGCTTCCAACGGTCATATAACTTTTCCAGGGTGAGGTCCCATCATGCATGGTTCTGCTATTCCAGCGAGGTTCAAATCTTGCGAACCTGCCTCCCGCGACGTTCTAGTCTGCAAAGTCTTCCATCTAGTTTATGTAGCTTATGGTAGCTTTTCCAACTTAGCCTTGTTTTCATTAAGCTTCCTTTCCTTATTTCCTATGATCTTAGTCTCTCTAATTGTTTATGGAATCCTCTTTCCATTTTTATTCTTATCTTCCACTAGTGTAGTGACTTCGCACTACTAATGTGCCCTCAAAGGTTCTGAAGTTAATATCCCTTCTCTTAATACTTCCTGGGTGGATATACTTCTTTCTTTCATAGACAGGTTGTTCAAGACTTCTTGCATTCTTTCAACCTTGACAACTAATTCTCTTTCCTTCTATCCCTCTTGCGTTGTTACTTTGTTCTATTGCTTCGACTTATCATCTCGTTCTTCTATTAGTCGATATATTTTTCTAGCTATGAAATCCCTTAATTCTTGTTTTTTATTTTCTATAGCTTCTTCCTATTCGTTCCTTTTGATCTGATCCTTCTCAGTCCAATTCTTACATAACAATAGTTGGAAAGGTGTGTTTTTTCCAACAAACCTAATGACCTCAAATTCTTCTTCAGTCGATGTTCCATAAATAATAATAGGTACAATAGTTACTCTTACACATAAATTTATCATCTTGCCTTTAAAAGAGCCTATCCTTCCAAACAAAGGTACCACAATAGGCTTTCCCAAAATTTCCCAAGTTTCTTATGTCATAATATTCACTTGTGTTTCTTCATCCAAGACACAGTCTATGTCAAAGTCTTCTATTTTTGCACTTATGCACTATTTTTCTTTCGGTATTTCCGGTAAACTGGCATCTTTATGAACATCCATTGTTTCTTTCAATTGCAGTAACGTAGTATGAACTTCCTCTGACCCTTTCTCTTTATGAATTTCTAACATTCGCTTAGTCTCTTGATTTTTTTCATAGCTTTCTTGTCTTAGGTTCATCCCTTCAACTTTAGCAATAATCCTTATACAATTCTCAACCTCATGACCAACAATCTTACAACAAAGACAAATAGGACATGTTCCATGGAATTCCTTAGCAAGATGTCCTGGTCTTATGCATTTATATCACAATGTCAATCCTCTTTTTCTTTTAAACATTCCCCAACCTCTTTTGTACTGTGCACTAGGATCGTAGTGTTGGACCTGCAATCTACAAAAAAAAAATCTAAGTTCCTGCATCCACTTGTTAGTCCAAAAACTCTTTATATGCATAGGAATAACATATATTTCTTCATTTTCATTAAATTTACTCAAATCATCTCTTCCTTTCAACTGCACCCTAGTCTTTAGACTAGGAAAGAATAAACATACTTAAGTTCATGCTTTCAAAATAAAAAAAAATCACTTATATTTCTCTTTTCAAAGAACAAAGCTTCACCTCTTTTAGAATATTACCTCTTTTCTTTAGATCAAATTTCTTTCTTAACACAAAGCTTCACAAGTCCAGTAGAGTACTACATACTTCAGCAATAGATCTACGCACAAAACTTCTCTTTTCTTTACTTCAGTTCCCAACAATCATAGTTTCAGGTCCTGACAACAAAACCATTTGTTGGCATAGGGGAAAACCTAGGGTTCAATGCTTAACAATGCACCAACAAAATTCCGACTACCAGCCCTTTCGACAACACCTGTGAAGTAGGCGAGGTCTCACCTAAGGTAGAAGCAAGGGGAGTTACAGGACATAGATGTTTGTAACCAATATGGGACAGAGATCTTTGATAATAACACTTCACAAAGTATTCTGATAAATCTAGGAAGTGACATGCATTATTGTATTCACCTTCTGAACATCACAGAACATATCTAAGATAGATCTAGTGCAGTAACAACAAAGATTAAGAACTTCAACCAATTAGCACTTAAAACTCTGAATCAGATCTAGCATTCTAACATAAGCAATGCATTTAAGAAACACATACATATTCATTACACATCTAATATAAGCACTAAGAAAAACATAACATATATAACATTGCACAAAGCAAACCATAAGACACCTGATATACGTGGTTCACCCCAGTGTGGGGCTATGTCCACCAACTGTTTTGCCTATTTATTATTCATCAATATATTACATTCAGTACTCATGTGCACTAATCCACATAGTCGAGCTTCGCACCAGACAGGAGATATGCACACTGAGCACCAGATCCTCCTTCCAAAAGTAGATCAAAGCACAGGGCCAATTCTCTATCAAGCACAAATCCTTAACACACATGCATTCCCTTTCACAAAGCCAATTGAACTACTTTCACTTAGCTCTAAAAACTTCTACTTCTACAATATATTCTTCTTTATTTATAGTTTTACAAACCCTTACAGTAAGGCCTAAACATGAGAAAATCCCATGGGCCAACATCCCATAAACCCTTTACAAAAACCCTAGATAACCCCTCAAAGTCAATGAGATCCACAATATCAGCTCCGCCTGGGCGCTCCATCTTCAACCATTGTGTCGAAGTCCAAAAGTGGGCCAAATATGACCAAGGTTTCCTCAAAACTTGGTCGAGGGCCAACACATACACTTCTATTAACCATATTTTAATAGAAATACTATTTTCTCATCCAATTAAAATCTTGCAAATATTTGAATTGTTACTCCACGAGTGCATTTGTTATGAACTTTGATGGATTATTATATCATATGTGCTAAACATATATATTATCACCATATGATTGCGTATCTTGGTTGTTTAGGATAAGTTGCAGGTGTACATCTTTGAGTCGAGTGCTCAACGGTGGTCTTCATCGAACGTCCGGACAAGGTAAGCTCTTTCTCTTGTCTTGTTAGCATCTTTGTTTATATAGCATACTTGAGATTAGAGTTGATTTCTACAGTCATTCCATCTGTTGTGGTTTACCCCATGCCATAGAGTGATTTTCCTCATAACAAATATAGGGGGAGAATACAGATGTCCATGATAAAGATTGAAAGATGGAGATTGTTGGAAATATTGCTTTTGGATTTTTTATGCTCAGTTTGGATACCCTGTATTTGAATTCCTTTTTTATCTGACTACCTATCTCAAATGGGAGCATAGGATATATAGTTGAAAAAATTATTTTGAGACCTTTCCAATGGTATATGGAACTCCCTCTAACTCAATATGAATGAGAAGATATGAAAGATTACATTAGGTTGAACTAGTGAGAAAGTAAGATAATCCTAGCCACCTTTACAAGTCAGCCCCATAATTGAATGCAAAATTACTATAAATATAGGATATATGTGCACATTTGAAGTGTATCCACGTAAGAAGAGAAAGTAAAATTACACAAAAAAGATCTAAGGTGTGCAAGATCATCTCAAGAGTATTCTTGGGGTATAGAGGTGTGCAAGAGGCATTTTAAGGGTGTGTTATTAAGGACTAAGCTCTATGATGCTAAAAATTACATTGTTTTTAGGTTGTGATGAATCAATATGGAATTATATTGTGGGAATGATTCTATGAGGTTCACCAGGGAATGAAGGCTAAATCTGACTAGGGTTTGAAGCTATGTCTGGGGTATGAAGCAAGAATATATGATGGAGCATGAAAGTTAAGGGTATGATGATGTTATGAAATGCATGAGGTATGAAGAAATCAGGTGAAGTCAAAAGTACTATGTGTATGGATATTTTATATTCATACCTATGAAAGTGTTACTGAGTTGGTGCTCAGCCGAGGAGATTGGTGTCTCTAGTCGGTTGATGCCTAAACAATATCTTGTTGATTTGGTGCTCAAATGAAGATATTTTTGTCTCTAGTAGGTTGGTTCCTACAAGCTTTGTAACAATAGGTTGGTTCCTACAAACATTTATAAAGTTAATTTTTTTGTGGTTTTCTCCCACAAAGGTTTCCAAATTAAACTCTGTGTACTATGATTTGAGTTTACATGCATTTATTGTTTTAAGGTTAATGAATGATTGATGAATTCTCATTTAAAGTTAGAAGTATATTATATTGATTAATCCCCCCCTTTCAGTATAATAATAAGTTCAACAATTGGTATCAATGTAGGTTCCTTTGGAAATAGTCCAACCACTAGAAAGAAGATCTCGCGAGAACACATGACTAGTTAAGAAGGTTTCTCCACAAACAAGTCTCTATTGTTTGACAGAACAAACTATGACTTCTGGAGCATAAGGATGTGAACATATATAATGGCCCTTGGGTTTGATATTTTGGAATTAGTCGTGACCGACTATACAGCCCCAACAACTCCACGACCAAGCGCGATTGAGAAGTGTTGGATCATGTTGTCATTGAAGCCAATGGTTTGATTGATTGATGTCAAGTGATTGATTGGTGTCAAAATATTGATTGATTGATGATTGATGTAATGTAATATGTGGTTTCATTGGTATATGATGCATTGTTGGAAAAATGTATAGATGAATCTTATTGTCTTATCATTATTGATAAGGTTCACAAATGGATGAACTCCAAAGTGGTCCCCTTATGGTGAAATCCCTCACGAGAAGACACTTTGTGAATTGAGTTATCCTAGAAGATTGGTTGGAGGACCCATGCTTGTATGTGGAATGATGAGATGAATATCAATGAATTTTTTGGGGAAACTATCCTAGATGGATATTGCTTTCCATACCATTTCCGATGGTATGTGGAATATCACCTAACTCCTCACGGTTTGAGAGTTATGAACCTACGAAGTTGAAGGACCCCCATGTGTTGGCATGAAGCCCCAAAATGGTCAAAGAAGTCAAAGTGACCTAAAAGAAGAAATACTTATTTAAATGATAAATTAAAGTGACAAAGCCAAGGTGGATTATTTAAATAATAAAGAGAAGTGACAAAATCAAGAAATGATAAAGTAAGGTGACAAAATCAAGAAGGAATATTTTAATGATAAAATATTGGAGAACTTTCTATTTATGGAAAGTGGTTAACCCTAAAAATCAGAAAAATAGGTTAAGTGACCTAGAAATGGGTTAAGTGACCTAAAAATGGGTAAAGTGACCTAGAGGATGAAAGTATAAATAAGATAGAAATGGTCTCTTGTAGATCATCCTTTTTGTGGATCAATGGAGAGCTTCTTGTGAGAATATATTTTGGAGTATTGGTGGAGAGCTTCTTGAGAATTTTTTGTGTGGAACACTTGAGAATATTGAAGATATATAGGTGATAGGTAACCAAAGGATATATACGCCGAATTTCATAGGGAAGGTGAAGAAAAGAGGGCCGGAATTCAAGAGAGGATAAATTATTTTCATGATGTTTTCTAAGGTATGTTATTTACAGGTCATCTCACCATTTTCATAATAACTCTTTTTCTATAATGATTCAGACTGTGATATTGATATTCCATTGAGGAAACATATCCAAGTATATGTGGTAAAAAAATCATCTTGTGGTTCATTTTATTTTTGGAGATACACGCCATGGAAAATAGGGTTTGTGGCTAGTCCTGAAACTAGTCTAAAACAAGTGTTTCGAGTAAAAACGTCATAACTTATTCATAACAGATCCAAATTCAATGAGAAAAATCATGTTGGTTATATTATAGTATTTAGTATTTTTTTTAACAATTTAAGATTGATTCAACAAATATTCTGTGCGGGGCATGCTCTACAAGGCCGCTCTCTAGAATAAGCCATAATTCAGCAAGGTATGCCATTTTTTTATATAAATCCTTTTATGAGAGGTTCCAAGTAGTTACACCTAGAGGAATTGCATAAAACACACTGAATAACATTGTGTATCAGTTTCAGATCTTTATTCATTACCAGTAAAAACTTATGATTATTTCAAGTTATGGTTGTTGACTAATCCAAAACTAGTCATGGTTGAGACAAGCAGTTGATGAGTTGGCACATACATGAGGTGTATATTTGATGATGTTGGTACATATTGATGATTAGTTGACACATTATTGGTATATACTTGGTACATGGTTGGATGCACTTGTTTATGGTACAGGTTGATTACATGTTGTTTGACACAGGTTGGTACATGGTCGATGCACTTGTTTATGGTACAGATTGATATTTGTTGAGGATTTTTGCCTCATCTCAGTTGGTGCTGAGAATGTAAGTTGAGTCTTTCATATAGAGATGGTTCTCTTGTAGAGTTTTAGTCTATTCAGTTGTTGCTGGAAAACCCCCAGATTGAAGTCTATAATAAAAAAGAAAAATTGTACATACATCTTGTGTTCCTTGTGGAGATGATTTGTTGATGATAAATTGTTGATATATGTTGCTTATATGTATTCACATCTAACTAATTATTAATGAAATAAATGAGTAATGAGTAAATTTTGAATTCTAACTAATGAGTTTTTTGTAAGAGGGAAGTTTTGGGAAAAAGATCCCCACACTCATTCACCCCCCCCTCTAAGTGTGGTAGGTGTGTCCAACAAGAAGAACCCTAGTGAAAATAATGTAAAATCCATGAATTCCATCTTGTATGGTCTATCAGAATATGACATTGTCAAGGTGATGCATTGAGGATGAGTAAAATAAATTTGGGACAAGCTTCAAAATATCTATGAAGGTTATGCCAAGGTTAATAAGGAAAAGTTCCAAACAAATAGAAGCCAGTTTGAGAGCATGAAAATGAAATATGAAGAGAATGTTGCAGCCTATATTCTCCATGTTGATGAAAATGTCAACACCATCAGAAGAATTTTTGAAAAGGTTGACAAATCGATGATTGCACAAAAGGTGTTAAAGTAACTCTCATTGATATTTGATGGCATTTTTTTCTCCATTGAAGATATGAAGGATATTGATTCATTAAAAATGGATGAATTGTGTGGGATTCTCACTACATATGAGATGAGGATAGAAAAATAAAATCCAACACCGAAGGAAACAACTTTCAAAGCATCAAAGAAGACAAAAGGA
>ML795147.1:110879-136203 GCA_009831015.1 Picea engelmannii
CAAGGTGGATTATTTAAATAATAAAGAGAAGTGACAAAATCAAGAAATGATAAAGTAAGGTGACAAAATCAAGAAGGAATATTTTAATGATAAAATATTGGAGAACTTTCTATTTATGGAAAGTGGTTAACCCTAAAAATCAGAAAAATAGGTTAAGTGACCTAGAAATGGGTTAAGTGACCTAAAAATGGGTAAAGTGACCTAGAGGATGAAAGTATAAATAAGATAGAAATGGTCTCTTGTAGATCATCCTTTTTGTGGATCAATGGAGAGCTTCTTGTGAGAATATATTTTGGAGTATTGGTGGAGAGCTTCTTGAGAATTTTTTGTGTGGAACACTTGAGAATATTGAAGATATATAGGTGATAGGTAACCAAAGGATATATACGCCGAATTTCATAGGGAAGGTGAAGAAAAGAGGGCCGGAATTCAAGAGAGGATAAATTATTTTCATGATGTTTTCTAAGGTATGTTATTTACAGGTCATCTCACCATTTTCATAATAACTCTTTTTCTATAATGATTCAGACTGTGATATTGATATTCCATTGAGGAAACATATCCAAGTATATGTGGTAAAAAAATCATCTTGTGGTTCATTTTATTTTTGGAGATACACGCCATGGAAAATAGGGTTTGTGGCTAGTCCTGAAACTAGTCTAAAACAAGTGTTTCGAGTAAAAACGTCATAACTTATTCATAACAGATCCAAATTCAATGAGAAAAATCATGTTGGTTATATTATAGTATTTAGTATTTTTTTTAACAATTTAAGATTGATTCAACAAATATTCTGTGCGGGGCATGCTCTACAAGGCCGCTCTCTAGAATAAGCCATAATTCAGCAAGGTATGCCATTTTTTTATATAAATCCTTTTATGAGAGGTTCCAAGTAGTTACACCTAGAGGAATTGCATAAAACACACTGAATAACATTGTGTATCAGTTTCAGATCTTTATTCATTACCAGTAAAAACTTATGATTATTTCAAGTTATGGTTGTTGACTAATCCAAAACTAGTCATGGTTGAGACAAGCAGTTGATGAGTTGGCACATACATGAGGTGTATATTTGATGATGTTGGTACATATTGATGATTAGTTGACACATTATTGGTATATACTTGGTACATGGTTGGATGCACTTGTTTATGGTACAGGTTGATTACATGTTGTTTGACACAGGTTGGTACATGGTCGATGCACTTGTTTATGGTACAGATTGATATTTGTTGAGGATTTTTGCCTCATCTCAGTTGGTGCTGAGAATGTAAGTTGAGTCTTTCATATAGAGATGGTTCTCTTGTAGAGTTTTAGTCTATTCAGTTGTTGCTGGAAAACCCCCAGATTGAAGTCTATAATAAAAAAGAAAAATTGTACATACATCTTGTGTTCCTTGTGGAGATGATTTGTTGATGATAAATTGTTGATATATGTTGCTTATATGTATTCACATCTAACTAATTATTAATGAAATAAATGAGTAATGAGTAAATTTTGAATTCTAACTAATGAGTTTTTTGTAAGAGGGAAGTTTTGGGAAAAAGATCCCCACACTCATTCACCCCCCCCTCTAAGTGTGGTAGGTGTGTCCAACAAGAAGAACCCTAGTGAAAATAATGTAAAATCCATGAATTCCATCTTGTATGGTCTATCAGAATATGACATTGTCAAGGTGATGCATTGAGGATGAGTAAAATAAATTTGGGACAAGCTTCAAAATATCTATGAAGGTTATGCCAAGGTTAATAAGGAAAAGTTCCAAACAAATAGAAGCCAGTTTGAGAGCATGAAAATGAAATATGAAGAGAATGTTGCAGCCTATATTCTCCATGTTGATGAAAATGTCAACACCATCAGAAGAATTTTTGAAAAGGTTGACAAATCGATGATTGCACAAAAGGTGTTAAAGTAACTCTCATTGATATTTGATGGCATTTTTTTCTCCATTGAAGATATGAAGGATATTGATTCATTAAAAATGGATGAATTGTGTGGGATTCTCACTACATATGAGATGAGGATAGAAAAATAAAATCCAACACCGAAGGAAACAACTTTCAAAGCATCAAAGAAGACAAAAGGACACAAATATTGTGATTTTTATGGCCATGGGTTAGATACAGAAGAAGAAAAATTCACAAGAAAGCTAAAAATGGGATTTGGGAAATACAAAAGTAAGTTATCCTTCAAATGTTTTAATTGCATGGTAGAGTAGGACATTTTGATGCTAAATGTCCATATGAAAAAATGGAAGACAATGATTATGAAGGTAGTGATGATGATGACAACAATTATGAAGAACAACATAACAAATGTAAAGCCTATAAGCAAAAAAAGAGGAAAATATACTAAGAAGAAGAGTTTTTACTCTAGAAAGGAAAGTAGCTCATCTGAAGAAAGTGATGGATATGTTCATGATATTAACAAAGAAGAATTCATCTTCATGGACATGGATACAATTTATACTAATGCATAAAATAAAGACAATCAGAAATAAAAATCATAGTAAGAAGAAGACATTGATGGGGAACTAAATCTTGAAGCAGAACTTGTTAGTGTCGTAGAACAAATATATAGACTCAGGGGAAAGAATAAAAAGTAGAAAGAGAAATTGCACAAATATGAAAAGAAGGATCACGATATTGATGAAATAGAAAAAAACAATTATCATTCTAAAGACTCAACTAGAATAGGCAAAAATAATAGAAGAAGTGGTGAGAAGCTAGATAAAAGAAAAGGAAGAAAATTGTGAGAAGCTAGAGAATGAAATCATTTCCTTAATAGAGGAACTAGAGAAAACAATTGATTAGTTGAATAAAATCTTGAATTTTGGAAAAATTAATAAAATCTTTCATAATATTCTCAGTTACCAAAGGTCACTTTTCATCAAGATAGGTCTTGGCTACAACAAAAAACAAAATACCCCCGAGGGTGATGAAAGCACTAAGGTCAAAAATCCATCAGAAAAGGAAAATGAAGAAAATACTAAAAGATATGCTAATATTCACAAAGAATCCATCAACAATGAAAGAAATAGGAAGAAATGAAATGATTACCAACAAAAACTTGATTCTTCTCACAAGAACAACAAGAATGAGTTCAGAAGAGTTGTTCAACCAAGAAGGTCTTTCACAACCTAGTACCAAAATATATTTCTTGGCTATTGTTTTTCTTGCAATAATTTTGGTCATAAATCACTAGATTGTAGAGATTATGAAAGAAATGATCATGTGAGAGATAAAAATAGAGGTTCTTATAAGGCCTCAAAAAATGATTATGTGAGCAACAAAACCAGAAGTTCTCATGGGTTTGTTGATAGAAACTACAATTCATTTTCTCCCTTACTTGATTACAATACTGAATGTTATGAGTGAAATAAATATGGGCACATAGCACGTGATTGTATAAGCAACATAATAAATTCTCCTACAAAAAATAGGGAAGAAGATGTTTTTACAAAGCATAAATAAGAATACACAAAGATGTGGAAAAGGAAGCAAGAAGTACCAAAGAAGGAAGAATGTGTACTTTCATTGTATGCTCAAATGGTACATTGATAGTGGATGTTCAAAACACATGGAAGGGGATTAGAAAACATTTTTCACCCTAAAGGAAGAAAAAGGAGGTAGTGTTACCTTTGTGGATAATGTTTCTGTAAGGATAGTTGGAAAAGGTACCGTTAGTCTTGATAATGGAAATACTAAAATACATAATGTAGTGTATGTTGAAGAGTTAAAAAAAATATTCTAAGTGTTATTCAAATGTGTGATCAAGGTTACAACCTCACATTTCATTCTAAAGGATGTGATATAAGGAAAGAAGGTTCAAGAATATTAGTTGAGAAAGAAAATAGAACCCTGATAAATGTAGACATTATCGATGAAGTCAAAGGAGAAAATTTTTGTATGGGACAAGTAAATAAAATATGGTTATGACATAGAAGGATGGGTCATAGAAACTTTTAAAATCCAGTAAAACTCAACATGACACAAGTAGCAAGATATATGCCAAGGATCTTAAAACCTACCGACACTATTTGCAATCCATGTCAGCACAAGAACTAGACGAGAGTTAGTTTCAAATCAAAGGAGTACTCAACATTAAATCCATTCGAATGTGTACACACATACATCTATGGGATAGAAAGAAAGCAAACTTTAAAAGGTGAGAGTAATTTTATGTTGTTTATTGATGATTACACAAGAATGACATTTGTTACATTTCTTAAAGAACAATATGAAGCATTTGAAAATATTAAAGTTTTTGAAGCCCTAGTTGAAAATGAGTCTAATTTAAAAATAAAGTTCTTAAGATCAAACAAAGGAGGTGAGTTTACCTATCATGAATTTTAGGAATTCTGTGAGAATCATGGAATCAAGAGACATTTTTCAGTAGCAAGGACTCCATAGAAAAATGAAGTTGTATAAAGGAAGAACATAACTATATAGCAAATGGCTAGAACAATGTTGAATGAATATAAAATACCAGAAACCTTTTGGAGAGAAGAGATTAGGACAACAATCTACATTTTTTATAGAGAAACAATTAGAGTGAACAACAACAAGACACATTATGAATTATCGAAAGGTAGACTAGATACAGTCAAATACTTCAAAGTATTTGGGAGCAAGTGTTATATAAAGAGAAATTAAGATAATTTAGGAAATTTTGATTCCATAAAAGATGAAGGTATCTTTCTTGGCTATGCATCTGGAAACAAGGCATACAAATGCTACACCGAAATACTTCCAATGTTGTAGATAGTATTTATGTAAGAGTGGATGAAGCAATACATCAAAAGGAAAAGTCACAAACAAAAGAAGATCCATACGAGACAATCTACATAGAAAAAGAAAAGGAAGAAGAAGAGGAAGAAGAAAATAAACAACAAGAAGACATAGATTGCCAAGATCCAAAGACACCATCTATATTTTTTCAAAACCATCATTCAAAAAATAATATTCTCGGTGATATAAATACATGAGTTCAGACTAGAATAAGATTGAAATTTTCTTTGTTATCTAAAATAGAGCCCAAGAACATTGCACAATCTAGTGAAGATAAACATCGGTTTAATGCTATGAAATAAGAACTAAATCGTATTGAGAATAATGAGACACAAGAAATTGTTCCCAAACCAAAAGACAAGAATATGATTCAAGTAGTAAGAAATAAAGAAAGAATTGTATGTGAAGGATATGCTCAAGTTGAGGGTATTGAATTTGAAGAAACCTTTGCTCCAGTTGCAAGATTAGAAGCAGACATAATGTTTTTGGCATTTGAGTGTTTCAATAACTTCAAATTCTATCAAATGGATGTCAAGTCATCCTTTCTAAATGAAAATTTTGAAGAAGAAGTATATATTGAACATCTAGAAGGATTTAATTTGTCAGAAAAGGAAAATCATATATGAAGGAAAAATAAAGAAATATATGGACTAAAGAAAGATATCGGATTTTGGTTTTCAAGACTTGACAAATACCTACAACAACAAGTTTTTAAAAAAGGAGCTGCAGACAAAAATATTTACATCAAAACAGACAATGAAAAACTTCTAATCATTATGGTTTATGTGAATGATATCATATTTTGAATTAATTTTAATATAATGAACCAAAAGTTTGTAGAAGAATTGAAAAAATAATTTGAGAGGTCCATGCTTGGAAAATTGTCATCCTTTCCAGGGTTGCAGATTTCTCAATCTAGAAAAGGAATATTCATTTCTCATACCAAATATATCAAGGAAATGTTGAAGAAATATGGAATGGAAGATTGTGCACCTATAAATACACCCATGATCTAAGGATATAAGTTGAGAAAAGATGATTAATATCTAGAATCAAATCAAACACTATAAAAATCAATGATTGACAACCTACTATATGTGAAAAAATCAGGGGCAGACATCATGCAAGCAGTAGGATTGGTTGCAAGATTTCAATCTACACCAAAGAGACACATGTGCAAGTGGTAAAAATAATATTTAGATATATGAAGGTCACATTGGACTTTGTCTTGTGGTATTCAAGAAGTAAAGACTTAAATCTAACAACATGCACAAATGTGGATTGGGTAGGAAGTATTGATGACAAGAAAATTACTAGAGGAAGAGAATTCTTTCTAGGAAACTTTATAGTATCATGGTTGAGCAAGAAGAAAACTTCAATCTCTCTATCCATAGAAAAATATGGATATATTGGTGAAAAAACATGTTTCACACAAGTTCTATGGATGAAATAGACACTGAAGGATATCAAGGTAGAATATGATCAACAAATCTCAATCATCTGTGACAACACAAGTGCAATCAACATTTCAAAGAATCTTTTTGTGCACTCAAAGATGAAGCATATTACCATCAAGTACAATTTACTAAGAGAACATGTAGCCGAGAAAAGTGTCAAGATGAAATACATTGCCACCAAAGAACATGTTGTAGATATTTTTACCAAACCCCTTCCTAGAGACACATTCAAATATCTAAGACAAAATCTGGGAGTGATATACCTCTCATATCATTAGTAAAAGGAAGCACAAGCTCAGGGGGAGATGTCAAAGGGGGGAGAAGTTGCATATAGAGAAGGATTTGCAGACACAAGGAGACTGGAAGACAAGGGGATTATTAAAAAATTAACTACAGGTTTCCATAAATGACAAAGGGGGAGATTATTGGAAATATTTTTGTCACTTATGTCAAATACAGGAGGAGAATATAGATGTCCAAGATAAATATTGCAAGATGGAGATTGTTGGAAATATTGTTTTTGTATTTTTTATGCTAAGTTTGGATACCCTATCTTTGAAGGCCTTTTTACTATGAATACCCAGCTCAAATGGGAGCATACGATTGTTATCAAAAAAATCGGTAAGTGTTGGCACAAGGGCAGACCCAGGGTTCAACACTACAATAGTGCACCAAAAAAACCCTAACTACCGGCCCTTTAGGAAACACCTGCGAAGAATATGAAGTCTCACCTGAGGTAGAGGCAGGGGTGGTTGCAGGACCCAGATGTATACAACCTTAGTTGGGACACAAATATGTGATTGTAACACCTTAACATAGCACTTAGTAATTACAGTTCATTAATATTCATCCTTAGTTCATAGTGCAGCTAAACCCTAACAACAGATCAACGTAGAATTCACATAGATACAATGGATTCAAGCACTAAGCATACCAACAGAGATCAGATCTAGCATTCGTTCACATTATTCATCACTAAGCTATCATATCAGATTCATCTATCATCTAACAATGCACTAAGCATTGAATCACATAAACAAGAGAGAAATCATAAAGCACAAAGAATTCATAACACAGGATGTACGTGGTTCACCCCCTCCCTAGGGCTACGTCCACCAAATCTTCATCTTCTTTATTAGCTTATTTCAATCTTCTTACATGCACAAAGCCTCCAAATCAACTTCACAGAGGATAGAATATCTATGCACCTCACCAGATCCTCCTTCCTTAAGTAGATCTAGTAACAGAGCCTTACACAGTATTTTACAGTTTCTTGCACTTAGCCTTGAAAGTCTCACACAGTGTGCACAAAGCCAAATAACACAGATCTACCTTTTCACTTATCAAGAATGGCTCACACTAACTAGTCACTACTTCTTACATCACCTAGACTTCTATTTATTCATTACAAAATAGGCCTAAGCATGGGTAAACCCATGGGCCGACATCCCCATACCCATTACATAAGCTCAAAACCCAAAAATCCCTAAAAAGGGGCTGAGATCCCACGATCTCCGCTTCGACTTGTGCTCCGCCTTCGACAGCCTATCAAAGTCCCAAAATGGTCAAAAATGACCAAGGGTCCTCAAAAATTGGTCAAGGGCTAGAAGGCCCCCAACACTCACCTGTGACGCATCCCAAGTCACTCTGATCTGGGTAGCTTTGCCTCAAAAGCCTCGATATTGGCTCGAGCGGATTCGACCTATTGTTGTGCCATGACCTCCTTCTCAACAAACTCTTAGATTATTGATTCAATGGTGGCTCCCTCTAAGCGTTGTTCAGCTGCAGTGACTACTTGCTCTAGTTCTGCTCCTCGGCCTTCGATCTCTGCAAATAGTTGGCAAGCCTGTTCTGTATTGGTTGGATCCTATGAGTTACTTCCATGACTCTACTCTGAATGGTGTGGACCTGCTACTGGGCAATGCATTTTTCTTGGGATCTCTTCATCCTCTCAATGGATGACAGGGGATTCAACTGCGCCTGTACTATTTTTTCTTTCTGCTTCACCCCCTGGAATTGTGATTCCAGTGCCTTCAATTCAATATCCTCAGTGAGTTTCTCATAAGTTTGGGCACTTTGATCACTCGGTTGTTTACATTCCATGGAAAGGCCTTTGATTCTTTCAACTGTGCCTCGAATAGTCGCTTCTCTTTGATCTCACATATCCTGCAGAGTACTGGGCACTGTTCTTATCTCTAGATCTATGACTCTATGTTGAAGTTGTTGGATGGTTTCTACAAGATGTGCTACTTGGTGTTCTACTGGTTCTTCCTCCTTCTACTCCAATCTCGTCACCGAGCCAAGTTCTCTGTTGATTGTCTCTTTTACTATGACCGGCTCCATGAGTAGCTTTTATTTCTCCCGATGGATCTGCACTCTCTCTTCTTCAAACTTCACTTGAGGAGTGTCCTTCTCCTATTGTGCAATCTTGCGTTTCTCTATAACTTCCTCCTGTGCTTGTTTCAGGGCCACTGTGGCCTGGTCTTTCTCAGCTTGTTCGTGATGAAGGTGGGCTTCAGTCATATTAGCTAGTCTACAGAGTTGAGCAGGCTCATCTCCCAACTTTGGTTCTTCTGAGGGAAGGGGCGCAGTGGACACTACGCGACTTGAATAAAAGAATTGTTGTACACCTCTTAGTTCTGCTTCAATTCTATCATACATGGATTCTTGTTTTTCTTCTTTTATTTTCAAAATCACTTCTGAGGCATCTCTAACAGCTGAAATAATGAAGTCAATGTTGTCGACAGTGAGTACATTCTGCATCTTTGGTTTATTGGATTTGGAATTCTTCCATGATGAAGGTTTTATGGGGGAAACCTTCCTTTCCTTAGATGGATCAGTGTCATCAAGAAGGTTTTTTGGTGGTGTTACCTAGCTTTCTTATCTTCTTCTTGTTCATTTTCCTCTTTGTTCACTTCATCATCACCTCCTCTGCTAGGTGACTCGGATACGGTCTCTTATGATGTGATGTGTTGATGCTTCTTTTTCTTCCTTCTGCTACTTGGGGCATCATACTCTTTGAAAGTAACCACCGGGTTTCCAATGAGGTTCGGGTCATACAGCTCTGCAGGGTCAGTAGGGATAAGGAGTTTTGCAAGCTAGTCTTTAATGATTTCTTCTAGGTCCTCTGTAGTGAGCTTGTAGTAGTATTGAAGCTCTTCTTTTCTTTCATTGACACGCACAATGATATAAATAAAATTCCTATCTGTGTGGAACTTCATAAGAGGCATGAACCTGTCCAGGGTGTTCGGTGTCATACGAGGAAATGACTCAATAGACCTCCTAAGATGTAGGTAGTAGGTATAAAATATTGTGTTTGACTACCACTACTTTCCCATATCGCTCAAATACCAGAGCGTGGTGAACTTCGTAGTGAGCGGCTCGAATGGCTCGATCTCAGGGAAGGTCTCACCTTCCGGCATCTCCCAAGTAGTAAACGTGATGAGGATCAAGAGCCAACTAAAGTGAAACTCATAGCCCTGATCCTGAGCTTTGTGGAAATCCATTTTGAGCTAGTTAACTAGGTACTTTACCCAGTTCATCTATAGGCCTTATATGCATTTCCCAGTGAAGTCAACAACAAACCATGTAACCTGCGTGGGTCTGTTTTTTCTTACTAGCTTTCCTGCAATTAATTGGCATGCTAGGTGCACTGCGCTATTCTGGATGGAGGCTACCTTGTAGCCTTGCGTCCCCTTCTCAACATCGTTGTATGTTTCTTTAATCGTCTGTGCCAAGGCACAGTCTGTAACTTTTCCTGGGTAGAAGTCTTGTGGGTATCATCCCTGCATTTTTAGTCTGGTGATCCTATGGATCAACATTGGATTGATAGTGATATGTCTTTCCAACCACAGATAGCCACCATGGAAGCATGATAGTAGGAGCTTAATACAGGCGTTAACCTCTTGGTGCCTTCCAAAATGTGGAATCTTCATTACATTCAAAAGGGTGGATTGTGTGAAGTTCATGGTCCACAACTAAGGGATGATTTTCATCTTCTTTCCCTTCATCTTGCTCAGATATTTGTGAGGTTCGAGCATTCCATAGCTCTTACGGTCTCCTAGGTTATAGTCACTAATATTCAAGGTTGGAATCCTCTCTAGCTGTGGTCTAACTATGCATATCCCCTTTGGGAGATACGTAGTGATGACAGTGTAGTCGAAGTCCCTCAGTACACTGTTGTGACTCACTACACCGGCCAGGGGTGGGATGTACTCGGGTAGGATGGGCGGTAATAACTTGACATTCACCAAGTCATCTCTATGCTTGGTTCTTTTCTCAGTCACAGCTCAGGATGGTTTGGATCTGCAAGCAGTCGACGGGGAGGCTTGCACTCCTCTCGTTGATGAAGCTTGTACACCCACAAACATTAGCTTTTTAGTGATGAGTTTGATGATTAGCTCCTTCATGGAATCTTCGATTGCGCTAAGTTATTTGGACATACATGCTTGTGGCTGACTATCTCGGGTTGAATATAAACTACTCAATACAACAATATGGATGGAAATAGCTCGACGATCACTGAGTGAGATAAACTAATTTGTGAACTTGATAATCATGAGTGGAAAAAGTGTTCTTAGTGCAAGGCGTGATAGAATAAGTAGACAACTAGGTAAAGGGTCTTTCCAATGAGCGAGAATCCTTCATTAATGCAGTTTTGTCTGTTACGATGCAGTCCCAATGGTCTGATGGCGAGATTTATAGCCATAACTGTTGTTCTAACCATTCAGGTCGTCAAGCTAACATTTATAATGCCTCCAACAGTCATATTTATTTGCCATAGTGAAGTGCCATGCTGTGTTGTACTAGTATCCTGACGAAGTTTAGATTCTGGAATCCTTCCTTCTGTGTAGTTCCTTCTGGAACTTTATGTAACTTTTCTATCTTTGCTTTCTTCTTATTGATATTTCTAGCCTTCTTCCCAGTGATCTTCGTCTCAATATTCCTCTTTCCATTCTGATTATGATCTTCTATGGGCATAGTAACTTTGCACTATTGATGGTCTTTACTAGGGTTCAAGGGCAATACCTATTCTCTGTCTGGTGTAGGTGCTCTACTCTCCTGTATAGATAGGTGTCTCAAGTCCTCATGTGTCCTTTCAATTTCGACATCCAAGTTTCCAATTTTGAATAACTTCGACCTGTTCTCATGTTCTTCAATCAAATGTGTGATCCTCCTAGTCATGAAATCTTTTAATTATTTCTTCTTCTGCTCTAAGACTTCCTCTTCTTTTCTTCTGGCTTGATCCTTTTCGATCCAAGGTTTTCCTAGAAACATAGCAAATGGGGTGTTGTTCTCAATAAATTCAACAACCTTAAAATCTTCTTCTGTCGAGGTTCCATGAGCACTCATAGATAACTGGGTAAGTCTTCCACATAGGGTTATCATCTTTCTTCTAAATAATCTTATTCCTCCCGATGAAGGAATCATAGCAGGCTTTCCTAAAATTTCCCAATTTCTTTCTGTCATGATATTCACCTGTGTTTCCTCATCTAGAACACAGTCAATGTCGAAGTCTCCTATTCTTGTTTCTATGCATTCTTTTTCTTTGAAGATCTCTGGTAAGTTGATGTTTCTGTGATCATTTAGGTTTTATTTAATTTGCAATAGTACAATTTCTGATTCTTTCTGGGGTTTTTCCATGATCTTAGTTCCTTGACCTTCCTCAGGGTTTTCTTGTCTCATATTCATTCTTTCAACCTTAGAAATCATTCTAGGGAAATCTAGAACTTTATGATCCATAGCTTTAAAACAAAGACAACTAGGTCTTCTACCAAGGCATTCCTTAGCAAGATGTCCCAGTCTTCTGCAACTGTAACAAAGAGTTAATCCTCTCTTTCTCTTAAATGATCCCCATCCTTTCCTATACTGCGCACTAGGATCATGGTAGCTAACCTGCAAAAAAATCTTTCTAGGATCCTGCATCCATTTGTTAGTCCAAACATTCTTTCTGTGCATAGGAATAACATATCTTTCACTATTCTTATCAGATCTACTCATATCAAATATTCTTTCTTCTATTTGTGCCCTAGTTTTCAGGCTAGGACAAAATTTATCAAACATACCTAGATCCATATTTTTGAAACAAGAATTTCTAATTAGCTTACCTTTTCAATCAAAATTTCTCACTATTCTTACCTTTCTCAGAGCACAAAGATTCAATATCTTACCTCTTTTCTTCAGATAAGACTTCTCTTCTTCACACATAGCTTCTTCTTCCTCAGTTCCTAGCAATCACAATTTCAAGTCCCGACAACGGAACCATTTGTTGGCACAGGGGCAGACCCAGGGTTCAACGCTACAAAGCGCACCAACAAAACCCTAACTACTGGCCCTTTCGACAACACCTGTGAAGTAGATGAAGTCTCACCCGAGGTAGAGGTAGGGGTGGTTGCAGGACTCAGATGTTTGCAACCTTAGCTAGGACACAAATATGTGATTGTAACACCTTAACGAAGAACTTAGTAATTATAGTTCTTTAATATTCATCCTTAGTTCACAGCGCATATAAACCCTAACAACATATCAACACAGCATTCACACAGATCCAATGGATTCAAGCACTAAGCATACCAACAAAGATCATATCTATCATTTGTTCACATTAATCAACACTAAGCTAACATATCAGATTCATCTATTATCTAACAATGCACTAAGCATTGAATCACATAAACAAGAGATAAATCATAAAGCACAAAGCATTCATAACATAGGATGTATGTGGTTCACCCCCTCCCTAGGGCTACTTCCACCAACTCTTCATCTTATTTATTAGCTTCTTTCAATATTCTTACATGCACAAAGCCTCCAAATCAACTCCGCAAAGGACATGAGATTTGTGCACCTCGCCAGATCCTCCTTCCCCAAGTAGATCTAGGCACAGATCCTTACACAGTCTTTTACAGTTGCTTGCACTTAGCCTTGCAAGTCTCAAGCAGTGTGCACAAACCCAAATCACACAAATCTACTTTTTCACTTAGAAACAATGGCTCACACTGACTAGTCACTACTTCTTACATCGCTTAGACTTCTATTTATTCATTACAAAATAAGCCTAAGCATGGGTACACCCATGGGTCTGTTGATACTGAGAGGGGGGTGAATCAGTATCAAGTACATTTTTTTTCAACTTATACTTAAACCATTCAATTACATCCAATGAGTAATGAACAATAGTATAAGAGTTACACCAATACACCACAATACACCATGCACAAGATATGAGAAATAATCAATAGTTATTGTTCAAGGGAAGTAATGACTTCCAAAGGTAGCTACAAATTCCAAGTGTAAAGGGAGGGATAAACCTCCAAGAGGAAGATACAATCCTCCAATATCAAGGGAGATTTGAACTCTCCATCCTTGACCCTTACTTCCACCCAATAATATATGAGAGATAATAAAATTTCACATTAAATCATCACCATCAACCAACCATCACATAGAACCTAATAATGCTTTTTGAGACATCTTCAATTTCTACAATTATTCATTTCTTGGAATACTTTGATCCTATAGATAACATTATTCAGTTTATTCTCTGAAACTTCTCCAAGTTTCACTCCTTGAATCCTCCCCAAATATAATTTATAGAGAGAATGGTAAACCTTGTTCAATTCTGGTTTATTCAGGAGACCGAACTTGTACAGAATTACCTGCACTCAATATTTAACATCAGATTCTAAAACTCCCACACAAGAAACTACAGTCCATACTGTTTCCAATGCAATTTGTCCCATGTCATTTGGATTCTCTATGAAGAAGTTATGACTATTTTACCCAGAACACCTTAGAACACATCACCAAAAGATTTCATCCTCCCTTGAAATCCGGCCTTCTTTACTTATGATTTCCTCTAAAACTCGACTTGTGTATCAAATGAATGTATAATGATATTTATTTATACCATTTATGTCACTTCCTTTTAACATTAGGTCCGAACTGACACTTTCTTATTTTTTAATTCTTTTCTTTAATTATCTTCAGGGCCTACATGCACTTCCTTCTTCAATTCACTTTGTCATCTTCAAAAATTCATTTCTCCTCAACCATGAGGATCCACGTGATGTGCCACATACCACTGGAAACAACATGTTGTATACTATCCATCCATGGGTTTTTCATATGCATATGCATTGTCCTTCATTTCCAAATACCTTCATCAATCTTGCGGTCCAAAACCCATGACTAGGGTTGACATCAATGACAACAACCAATATTCCAACAATCTCCCCCTTTGTCATTGATGGAAACACTCATGCCCCCTCTATAATCATGATCCCAATTTATATCCCCCTTTGACATCAATGGAAAAGGGTAGGGCTTCTCCCACTGAGTTTAATGGCAAAAGGTAACTCTCTTCTTTGGGGATGCTCCCCCTGAACATGTGGCACTCAATAATACATCATCCTTATTTTTGGTCCTTGGGACTTTTTCTTCCTTGGAATCCTTTTTTTGTGTCTTCTATATTCTCTTTGTTCTTCATGTCTAGGATGTATATATTGTTCGATCTTCTTGTTGCACTTGCAACTAATATTCCTGAGTTATTTTCTCTGATTTTACATTTTCGGGAGTCAAAACTAAGAGTGTATCCTTGATCACACATTTTACTAACACTGAGTAGATTATGCTTCAAGTCTTCAACTAATAGGACTTTTCCTGCTTTTACATTTTCACTTCCAAGCTTTACAGTTCCTTTTCCAAGTATTTTGGTAGATGAGTCATCTCCAAATGCAACATTTTCACCCTTTTTCTTCAAGCTGACAAATTTTCTTTGATCTCTGGTCATATGAGATGAGCACCCATTGTCTATGAACCATTCATCTTCTTCTTTGCATTCTTTAGCAACCAATGCTATTCAAAAATTTTCATTGTGTGGAATTTCTTCTCTTTTCCATGTTGTAGTTGGTATGTAGACTTTTTGCATACGATTATCTTCCTTCATCTCTCTGAAATCTTGTGCTTTGTGACCAACATTATTGCACTTGTAACATACAATATTTTGATCCATTAATGGGTCAAATGGATTATAATCTTTGTTGACAGGTCTACGCACATTTCCATATCTACTATTTTCACCATTCATGTAGCTTGCATAGTTATTCCTTTCATTGATTCTACAATTGACTGCCTTGTGTCCAAAATTTCCACAAGTATAACAATGTCCAAGAAAGAAATTTTGATACCTGGGCGTAAGTGATCTTCTTTGTGCTGTGGTCCATCTAGGTTCACAATCTATTCTTCTGTAGTTTCCTTCATAATTATTTATTTCATACCTGATGGGAAAGGATCTTCTTGATATCTCATTCCTTCTTAATTATAGTCTTTTATCTTGTTGTTCAACTTGTTCTGGAATGTTGGTTTTATCATTTTCAACTTCCTTTTCTTGTTTTTTTGTCTTCAAACTGTCATTGTATCCTAGTTTTGTCTTATCGTTTGGAGATCTTTGACTGCTAAGGATCTCATCTAATTTTTCAGTACTTTTTTTAAACTTCTTCAAATTTTTTGTTGTCAATAGGAGCTCCCCTTTTGTGTGATCCAATTCTACTTTCAATTTCTCATAATCTTCTAATTGTTTCTTCAAGCTATTAATGGTCTTTTCAATCTTGTAATTTTCTTCTTCACAACTATTCAATTCACCTTTTAGTATTATGTTTTTGTTTCTAAGGTTTCTATTTTGAGTTTCAACATACTTCAACTTTTCAAGATTCTCATCTTCTTATTCATTCTCTGCATTGTCTTTGTATCCCCAAAAGGAATCAAGGTTGGTTTCTTTATTTGAATCTTCTTCACAAATGATTTATTCTTCTTTATAATTCTTGTGATCGTCATCCTGGGTTTCTTGGGTTATGAAGAGGACTTCTCCTCCATCATTATCTTCTTCATCACTCTCATCTGAGGAGATGTCATCATCCTTAGAGTAGAATCTCTTTTTATTGTTGAGACTTCTCTTTTTATAGTAGCAGTTTTCAACAATATGTCCTATTCTACCACAGTTAAAGCATTTGAGAGGAGACTTACCTTTGTATCTTCCACTTCCCTTCTGGAACCTTCTTACGAAATTTTCTATTTCTTTATCAAGGTCGTTATCTTTGTCTTTTTTCTTGTTTATGGATTTAAAGGCTGCTTCATTGTTTGGTTGGTCACTTTCTATACCTATTCTCATTTCATATGCTATAAGAGACCCATGTAATTCATCCATTGTCATTTTGGTCAAGTCCCTAGTTTCTTCAATGGAGGAGACCTTAGCATCATACTTCAAGAGAAGTGATCTCAACACTTTTTGTACAACCAAGGATTCTTCTATCTCTTCACCTAATCCTTTGATAGCATTAACAACTTCATCAACTCTAAGAAAATAGGTTTCAATATCTTCCTTTTCATTCATCTTCAAATTTTCAAATTCTGCTCTATGTCGTTGAAGCTTGACCTGCTTAACTTTTGGATCACCTTCGTAGATTCTCTTGAGTTTGTCCCATACATCCTTAGGAGTGCTACAACCCATCACTTTGCTAACAATGGTTGGTGTCAATGCTGGTAGAACAACATGTCTGGCTTTTGAATTACAACTCATAAGCTTCTTATCATTTGGATTGGTTGGAGCATTATTGGGGATTACATAGCCATTTACAAATGAGTACCAAATGTCTACTCCCAAATCCGTTAGGTAAGTTTTCACTCTATCACTCCATTATGTCTAGTTTCTTCCATTAAATTTTTGAATCCCATTTGAAATGTGCTCATGGTCATCCATCTCCACTCAAGATTTTCCTTCCAGTGGTTAAATTGTTTTGAAGGCAACCTACTCTGATACCAATTGTTGATACTGAGAGGGGGTGAATCAGTATCAAGTACAATTTAAAAACTTTTTCAACTTATACTTAAACCATTCAATTATATCCAATGAGCAATGAACAATAGTATAATAGTTACACCAATACACCATGCACAATATATGAGAAATAATCAATAGTTATTGTTCAAGGGAAGTAATGACTTCCAAAGGTAGCTACAACTTCCAAGTGTAAAGGGAGGGATAAACCTCCAAGAGGAAGATACAATCCTCCAATATCAAGAGAGATTTGAACTCTCCATCCTTGCCCCTTCCTTCCGCCCAAGAATATACGAGAGATAATAATACTTCACATTAAATCATCACCATCAACCAACCATCACATAGAACCTGATAATGCTTCCTGAGACTTCTTCAATTTCTACAATTATTCAATTCTTGGAATACTCTGATCCTATAGATAATATTATTCAGTTTATTCTTGAAAATTCTCCAAGTTTCACTCCTTGAATCCTCCCCAAAAAGAAGTTATAGAGAGAATGGTAAACCTTGTTCAATTCTGGTTTATTCAGGAGACCAAACTTGTACATAATTCCTTGCGCTCAATATTTAACATCAGATTCTGAAACTCGCACACAAGAAACTACAGTCCGTACTATTTCTAATGCAATTTGTCCCACATCATTTTGATTCTCTATGAATAAGTTATGACTGTTTTACTCGGAACACCTTAGAACACATCACCAAAATACTTCATCCTCCCTTGAAATCCGGCCTTCTTTACTTCTGATTTCCTCTAGAATTCGACTTGTGTATAAAATAAATGTATAATGATATTTATTTATACCATTTATGTCACTTCCTTTTAACATTAGGGCCGACCTGACACTTTATTATTTTGTAATTCTTTTCTTTAATTATCTTCAGGGCCTACATGCACTTCCTTCTTCAATTCACTTTGTCATCTTCAAAGATCCATTTCTCCTCAACCATGAGGATCCACGTGACGTGCCACATACCACCGAAAACAAAATAATGTATACTATCCATCCATGGGTTTTTTTATATGCATGTGCATTTTCCTTCATGTCCAAATACCTTCATCAATCTTGCGGTCCAAAACCCATGACTAGGGTTGACATCAATGACAACAACCAATATTCCAATAGGGTTGACATCCCCATACCCATTACATAAGCCCAAAACCCAAAAATCCCTAAAACGGGGCCGAGACATCGTGATCTCTGCTTTGAATTGCACTCTACCTTTGATTCTCAAAACTTGGTCAAGGGCCAACAGTAAGTGCAGAAACAAACTAATCTCCCTAACTTCAACAAGAATCTAGAACAAAACAGGGCAGAATACAAACTTCGCCTTAGATTTCATTGTCATACAAACTAGTTCAGAGAGGGACAAATGTCATACCTTTTAAATGACATTTGATCCTCGCTAGTGTCGTCTTTGTCACTCCATGTTTGGATTTGTGGGATGGTGAACCTGTTTAAGAAGAACAAACCAACAAAGAGAGAAAAATAATATATATATTCCAATGAATTCTATGTATAAGATCAAGGAGTTATACAATAAAAGTAAAGACGCCTTTATAGGGAAGAAATGTATTGTTGCATTATATTAAATGAAAGTGGAGAATACAACCCATGCCTTGATGTTGCAAGGTCCCTTACAATGGATATTTTCTTCAACACACACACCTTTACTCCAATGCCTTTGATGAAGAAGATCCACAATCTGATTTAGAGAGCTAAAGAAAAGTTATCTCAAGTATAATCTATAGCAGAATTCTTCATGCATAAGCAAGCCTTATCCTTTTCCATAAGAGATCCCTCTTTATATAGGGTGAAAGAGGGATGGATGAGGATATTAGGATGATCCCACTAAACCAGAGAAGCAACTAATATCCAAACCGATCGGAGGCCACCTCATCTTCTAGAATATTCCCTTCTAGAAACTTCGTGAATTTCACTTTTCCTCTTGTTTAAGCATCATCGCACCCTATGCACAGGCATCTTGCGATGACATCGTAGTCTAGTTTTGGTGCATCATGCAACGTTCAAGCATTGTCGCACCCCAAGCACAGAGTAGGGTGCGACAATCTCCTTTGAAATAGTTTTTAAGGAAGAAAAGATAATCCACTTTTTTCATGGAGAAAGTCTCTTTTCGTGTTTTCAGGGAACATGGAAGTGAGTCATGCAAATATTGTCAGTTGATCACTAGGGTGACCAAAATAATGTGTAACAGAATTCGCCCCAAAATATGAAGTTGGAACCTGTGATAGCTAAAATACTTTGTAGAATGTGTGTGTCGAAAACAAGGAGCGCATCGGTCGAGAACTTGCAAACAATCAAGCATCTGCATAATAATATACCATCTTCTGAGGTATGCATTCCCATACTCAGACTACAAGTGACTCTAAACATAATTTTCAAGTCATTAATGGCCACTAAACATACACTATATATCCATGTCAACATGATTCAGCATAGCCACAAGAAATACACTGTGGATCTATGCTCTTAAAGAATTCAAATTCGGACATATCCACGAGACATACTGCTATACCAAGAAAACCCCTCTACGGACTACACCAGGGTTCTAAAATGTAGGTAGAGTTAACCGTCTAAAGTCTCTTGCTTTTTATCAACTATCCCAACATTACCCCACAATCATACATAAAAGACAAGGTATAGGGATCCAGTAGGCATACCTTAAAATCTGCATCCGGTGTCGATCCCTTTGCGCTTAGTTGTTTCCTGACTGCAAGTCTCCTCCCAAGGCCGACCTTCATTCACTAAAAGAAAAACAAGAAACTACAAGCATGCATTCTACATATGGATTAGTGGGTTAAACATCATAAACAAGAAATGTAAACAAATCATATAATTTTAAGATGTCATTTGGCGGGATGAAAAAAGTACTTCTTTATATTAATCTCACAAAAGTCACTTACAATATGTGACCGACACTACTCCTCGAACTCAGTCATGGGTTCCTCTTCACAATGCACCAACTGCTTCCATGTCTCCTTCTCCTCTTCAGTTCTCTCTAGGGGAATGGAAAGGGCTTGCAATGGAGAAAAAGTGAATTCTTTCTCAAACTCACAATGTGGTTGCCGAATATTGGGGCAAAGGGGGAATATGGAAATGGGTAGAGTTTCTATGCTCTCGTTATTTTTTTTGAAATGGGATCCCAACCCCTTCTTTTATAGGCCAAAATAGATATTAATGGTTGAGGTAACTGGCTATGGGTGGTCAAATGGTTAAGTAACGGCTCGGAAACCAGTATCCTATGCAATTTTCATTTTTCCGATATTATGTGAGTGTACGCGGGTTGTAGTGGGGCAGCAAGCGTGTGTACGTGGACAGTAATGGTGCAGGGCACATATACCTTCAAAACAATGATTTTTAGAGGACCTTGTTCAGTGATGGCTTGGAAAATATAACAAGTTAGATGGCCTGATGCCAGGTATGCATGTCTGGTGCAATTTAGGGTTATAACACATACATAGTGGATCTATGTGTCAGTAAAAACTCATGAATACTCCGTCGCAACCTGGACCGATATGGTGAGATATAGGGTATTCATTTCCATCATCCTGAAGTACGAATCTAGCCATGTTATTATAGGTGTTGACGTCAAACATGGTAGAAACCACTTGATTACTGGTCATTAATGAAAGTTGTTAACAAGTGTGAGGGAAAATCACCATTGATGTCAATGACTCCCAAGGTACTATAGTACAATCCAACGAATGTGAATGAATGAGTTGAATTTGAACACTCGATGGAATCTTCTAATCAGGGGACAATGATGTGAACCCACTATTGAAAGTGAGGAAACCTTCCATTGAGGCATGCAAGCTCGAAGATACTAAATGATTTATAAGTCTCGTTCTCGGATAATGAGTTGAAGTCGACAGAAAAAGACTCGTCACAGGAGGGCATTAATGTATTCCCCATCAATGGCATGAAATGTGTAACATATTTGTGGTAGATCATAGTATGAAGTGATTCAAAACTGACTCAGGGAAGGTCGACATGGTATAAAATTTAGAACTACAGATGGCCGACTCGATATAAGGATTGTTTAGGTTAGACTTCTCTTGAACACATGAATGAAACAACAATTGTCTTAGCAGCATTGGCTCAAGGAGGACCCAAAATATGGACTTGTGCATGGTCAAATGAGAGACAAATGGATTTCCCAACCTGGATACAGTGAATAAGGGGGGTGTCATGTTCAAGAGTGACTTTACTGCCACTAACACAAATACAGATACACATTTATTTCCCAATTTCCCCCCACCATTTCTGGCGAGTACCTCTTTATTTTTACGTAAGATTAAGGAGGATAACATATTTTTATAATGTAAGCTCATCCTTCGGATGAGTCCCTCGGAGTATTTTTAATGAACCCTAGGAAGGAGTGGTTTGGTCATGTTGGCGTTGGAAGTCACCTCTGGATTGCTGCAAAGGTAAGCCCAAGGCCCATCAGTCTGTATGTCACAATAAATAGTTTAAAGGGTGGTCTAATGGATGTAGTCTTAATATTATTTCACTTTAACTCAGAAAAATGGGTTGGGGAGGCACCGATAAGTGAGGTCTTGATCTAACTTAAGCCAGTAAATTTGTATAGTGGTGAGTAGGTAGAAGAAACATGAGAAAATCATGAAGGTATGCTCTGGACATCCGGTCTTCTAGAAGCCTGTGGAGTGATCCAGAATCGGATCCAGGAGCCTGACAGGGCTCAAAAAGGATAAAAAATGAAAGTTCTCAGAATTCGATGAAACTAACACCATTGTGTCTGTCTCATTCTCTCGTTTTCGGCCATATATTTACTTTCTCAAATGGACGTTATATGCGAGAGTTATCGTACTCTGACCGTTTTCCCAAACAGACAAAAAGTCAATAGGTCTAGTCAAATGATAACATCAGCATGACATCAAAAGTGCTGACAATGCAGAGACAAGTGGTGACAAGTGGCAGTCCAGCAGAAGGTGACTGGTCAGTTACAGGGATCCAACCAATAGCTGACAAGTGGCATTTGTTTGGAAAATGGTTGGGTTCCATGTGGCCCAGTCATGGGCTGCCACGCGGCACCATGGTATTAGTTAATGGTTGGTGGAAAACGTTTTATTGGAGTCCATGGGGTTTGATCCCATGACCTCTTGGGTCAGCCCAAGCCTTTGACAAAGGTCCCTTGCCAACGCGCCCTTGGTGGTGCTTGTAACACTAAGCATAAAATAATATAATTAAAGGTGATAAAGTAACAAGGGGGGTGCCCAATGGATAAGCCTCAACCCTAGTTTTGAGGAGAATCCCATGAGACCAGGGGGGCACGCTCCAAAAGGGGCTTAGCCCATCTAAGCGCCCTCCCTTTTTAGCCTTGGATCCTATGTAGGTGCCACCATGAGATCAAGGGCGCGTGCCCTATAGGGGGCTACTCTGTGATTTTTTTAATAGAAGTGGGTTTTTTATAATGTTTTTGGATTTTAATTGATTTTTAAGACTGTTAATGGAGGATTTGGCCCATTTTTGGGAGATATTGGGCATTTTTGGAGCCCAGATTTTGGGAGGAAGTTGGGGATGGATAACCAACTTCAGATCTATAAAAAATAGGCCTGTTTGAGGCCATGGAAGACAGTCAGATTAGAGTTATACTGAAGGGAATCCAAGCCAAAGCCATTTTTATGCAGGGAATTTGTTGAGGAGCAGACACTTTCGGGCCATTTCTACGAGCTCCGGTCATTCGTTTTGCGTGTCGTTTCTTCTACTGGGTTCTAGAGATCTGGAAGAACATGACTAGATCAGTCTTATACCCTAATGGCACTGTTGCGATGTACTTTTGATCTTTGAACAGAAATAAAGAATCCTCCCCCACTGAGACAAAGGCCCGGAGACGTAGGCAATTTTGTGCCGAACTCCGTTATCACTTCTCTTATTATGGCTTGTTGTTCTTATTGCTTCAGTTCAGATCTTTATTATGTATTATGGCTATGATATATTCTCTCATCTTCATCCTCTTTCATTCAACGTCATAAATGGTTAATTAACACATGCAATTAATAACTCAACCACAGTCATTAAAAGATCTTTTCGGATCAAGTGGTATCAAAGCTAGTTGACGTTTGGATTTGAGTTTTCCATGTTAACCAGGGAAAAGCTACAGCATGGTGAAGGCAATATTTTTGTAGAGAATCCATTAATTGGATTGAGAAAGAGATCTTCTCACAGCGAGAAGATGGCATTGGAAGAAGGGCTTTCTCAGGATGAGAAAGAGTTCTGGAAAACTTTCCTTGCTATGTCAGAGATGGTGAAAGTTTTGTACGAGGATTACTTGGAACGGAAGAGACCACTTTTGGGTGAATATTCAAAAGGAAAAAGTGAAGAGGAAGAGGACCATCCTCATATTCCTCCTTCACCTCCATCATCACCTCCTTCTTCTTCAAGTTCAAGTTCTAAATCTAATGCAAAGAAACATGTTCATAAACATAATAAGGAAATGTCATTATTAAAACTTGATGTTAAATTTGAGTTTCCCATATATGATGGTGAAGTAAATGCAAAGAAACTTGACAATTGGGTCAGGCAGATGGAGGTTTACTTCAGTGTGCAACATATCAAGGATGAGGCCACACAAATCAAGTTGGCATCTTTGAGACTTGCAGGTACAACTCTCATCTGGTGGCAAAGCAAGTTGCAAAACAGAACGCAACAAGTGGGTAATGTATTTCCATCATGGAAAAGCTTCATTTTTGCACTTAGGAAGCAATTATATCCTTTGGTTTATAAAGAAAAATCATTAATTGAATGGAAATCTTTAAAACTAAGAAAAGGAAAAACAATGCAAGAGTATATTGATGGATTTCGAAAAATGACATTGATGTTAGATATCCCTTTACAAACACAAGAAACTCTTATGAAGTATATAGGAGGTTTACCTACACATATTAGAAACACTGTATTCATGTTTGGACCCACTAACCTTGATGAGGTTTATGTTCAAGATACGTACATTGAAGCAGGAAAAGCAGGTGTGTCAGGGAAATCATCGTCTTCAAGGAAAGAGGACAAGAGGAAATGGAATGGAAAGAATTCAAATGCAGTGACAAGGAAGGAAGGGAATCCCTCTTGCAAGCATTGCCAGAAAGAGGGACATGATGAGGATAAATGTTGGCAGTTGCATCCCGAGAAGAGGCCAAAGTGGTTCAAGGAAAAGAAGGGAATGCAAACAGTGGCAACGAAAACAAGACCCACAGACTTGGGATAGGATTCAAGTGAAGAATCAAAGATCTCATTGGTTGGTATGACAGGTAAAATTGGTGAAGGCATTGATTGTAGAAGCAAATTGTTTCATATAAGGGTAATCATGCGACACACTAAGATAGATGTTAGAAAAATAGGACCACGGAGCAATAAATTAAAATAAATGCAGAAACAAAACACAGAAGACACACAATACAAGAGAGACACAGATTTATGTGGTTCACCTAGTGTGGGCTACATCCACCAGAGAAATTGCCAGGTCCTTCCTTTATTATTATCCAGCAAATGAAGGGATACAACCTACAGCAAAACCCGCTGTAACTTCCTCTTCTTTCTCTCATAGTCTCCTCTCTCAGAATACAATATTCACCATCATACATAGCTGCGATACATTTCCCTCATAAAAGAGGGTTGCCTTCTAGGGGAAAAAACCCTAACATAATCTCTACCGTTAGATTTGCGACCTTATAATGAATGGTCCAGATTTACAATGAAATTACAATATACTTTTACAAGGCAATTTTTGCTTCGGGGGCTTCACCCCCGAACCCCCGCTGGGGGGCCGCTTGCCCCCAGACCCCACAAAGGGGGTACCCCCCCTCTGCACGGCCCCACATGGAAGAGTGTACATACTTCTCAGGTGTAAATACTTCATGGGGTATAAACACGGCTGAAAGCAAGGACCTCTGAATCAGGAAGATAATCAGGCTCCATAACCAACAATCTCCCACTTGGAGACTGATCTCAACAACTCCACCACTGTTGTATATGATGGACTCTGAACCTTCTTGGGCCTGGAAAATTTCTCATCTTCATCTTCATTCTTGAAGACCAACTGAAACTGAGCAAGAACTTGGTTTCTCCCTGGTTACTCCCTTTGTTAACATGTCTGCAGGATTCTGGCTAGTGTGTATCTTTTCCATCTTCAATTGTCCATCTTCCAAGGCAGATCGTATGAAGTGGTACCTCAACTGTATATGCTTAGTCTTTGAATGGAAG
>ML795147.1:148058-187652 GCA_009831015.1 Picea engelmannii
AATTAAAGAAGGCAGTGCAAGCAAGCAACAAACCAATAATTGTTTCAAATGAAGTAATTGATCTTAAGAAAGAACAAGAAATGATTGTTGAATGGAAAATCAATCATAAGTTGCTTCAAGATAAGCTCATGTCGTGCAAATATTTCAAGTATATCATCTCATTTGCAGTCATATTTTTTATGCTATCATTATTAATGTTGTCTACATGGATGATAGTGGCTTCAGCAAGATGTAATAGGGTTCAAATGGCTAACAATATACTGTCAGTTGTCATGATTGTGTTACAGTTGATCTTGATGAGACAGGTGCACATGACAGAGTTTCGAGATATAGGACAAGTCAGGTGGCCTATCCCGAGCTTGTTGACTGGTCAGTAACCTTTTGCGGACCAAAAGGTCCTTTAGTGGGGAGGTGTGATCCAAAATAGGATCTAGGAGCCTAACAGGGCTCAAAAAGGCTAAAAATGAAAGTGCTCAGAATTCGATGAAATCAATGCCATTACATCCGTCTCGTTCTCCCGTTTTCGGCCATATATTTACTTTCTCAAACAGACATTGTATGCGAGAGTTATCGTACTCTGATCGTTTTCCCAAATAGGCAAAAAGTCAACAGGTCCAGTCAAATGATGACATCAACATGACATCAGCAGTGCTGACATGGCAGAGACAAGTGGCAACAAGTGGCAGTCCAACAGAAGGTGACTGGTCAGTGACAGGGATCCAACCAACATCTGACAAGTGGAATTGTTTTGGCAAATGGTTGGGTGCCACATGGCCCAGTCATGGGTTGCCACGTGGCACCATGGTATTGGTTAATGGTTGGTGGAAAAAGTTTTATTGGAGTCCATGGGGTTTGATCCCATGACCTCTTAGGTCAGCCCAAACCTTTGACAAAGGTCCCTTGCCAACGTGCCCTTGGTGGTGCTTGTAACACTAAGCACAAAATAATATAATTAAAGGTGATAAAGTAACAAGGGGGGCGCCCAATGGATAAGCCTTAGCCCTGGTTTTGAGGAGAATTCCATGAGACCAGGGGGGAATGCTCCAAAAGGGGCTTAGCGCAGATAAGCGCCCTCCCTTTTTATCCTTGGATCCTATGCAGGTGCCATGAGATCAGGGGAGCACGCCCTATAGGGGGCTACTCTGTGATTTTTAAAACATAAGTGGGTTTTTTATAATGTTTTTGGATTTTAATTGATTTTTAAGTCTGTTAATGGAGGATTTGGCCCATTTTTGGGAGATATTGGGCATTTTTGGAGCCCAGATTTTGGGAGGAAGTTGGGGATGGATAAACAACTTTAGATATATAAAAACTAGGCATGTTTGAGGCCATGGAAGACGGTCAAATCAGAGTTATGTTGAAGGGAAGCCAAGCCAAAGCCATTTTTATGTAGGGAAGTTGTTGAGGAGCAGACACTTGCGGGCCATTACTGGGAGCTCTGGTCATCCGTTTTGCGTGTCGTTTCTTCTGCTGGGTTCTAGAGATATGGAAGAACATGACCAGATCATTCTTGTAGCCTAATGGCACTATTGTGATGTACTTTTGAGCTTTGAACATAAATAAAGAAGCCTCCCCCACTGAGACAAAGGCCCGAAGACGTAGGCAATTTTGTGTTGAACTCCATTATCACTTCTCTTGTTATGGCTTGTTGTTCTTATTACTTTAGTTCAGATCTGTATTATGTCTTATGGCTGTGATATATTCTCTCATCTTCATCCTCTTTCATTCAGCTTCATAAATGGTTAATTAACACATGCAATTAATAACCCAACCATAGTCATTAAAAGATCTTTTCGGATCGAGGAAATGTATCAAATACAAGATCCTCTTGGATCTAAAAACTTCAAGAAGGTGAAAACGTTGCAACAATAGATATAGTCAAACCTACATGATACTATAGTCACAACACCCGACTGGATCATCCATGGCCGAGATTTTAGAGTCAGAAGCAAAGAAATGAAAGGAGAAGTTGGTGGCCATTAAACAAGAAGTCTCAAATAACAGTCATAACCAGAGAACTAGAGGCCTTGTTCTAATATTCCCTTGAGTCTAATTGACTCTTTGATTTCCCCCTGGGGAATATCTCATACACTCATGACGTATTCAAAGGTCCTTATGAATTGAGCCTACGTGAAAAAATACCAGGCACTAACCCAAATCTCCTTGACCAAAATAGCGTCGCACATTTCGCTAATTCGGGACTTCGACTCTCACAATTTCACGATCCCTGTTGTCAAGTTTCTGGGGCCTCTACTACTAAAACCCAAAATGTTGATTCACCGAAATGTTTGGCTGCATCCTCCTCCACAGTCGTATCGCGTTTCGCGATTTCGGGAATTATGGAACAAGGAACCCCTATCTCTTGTCTTTGAAAGTGACGAAATGTCGAACCCCAATGCGTCCAGTAAATATTGGCTCCCCAACGGGATTTTTTGTTGATTCAGAGTTTCAGAATTCACATCTTTGCAAATCCTGATGCAAGGCTTCCGACTCTCCAACCTACGAAACCCCAAAACAGTCAACGAAGTTTTGACTCTACCTACTGACAAGTACGCCACTTGTCTTCTCCCGCTGTCCTCTATCTCTGACGTGGATTCTTGCCACCTGTCACTCAAGCTTTCTGGATTTTGGGACTTAACAAACCTCCGATTTTCATCCCTCTATCACTTCTAAACCCCAAATTCTGAAATGGCACTTTCCACAGGGTCAATGACTAATAAGCCTCTGTTCGATCCAACGCTTAAATTCTCTGCAACTCTCCTGGAATTTTACGGTCCTCACTATTTTGTGAATCCTCCATAGAGAATTTCAACCGCTCGTTTCCTCCTTGATAGCTCTTGTAAAATGAACCAATGTTCTTTCACTGCAACATAACCTCTGTGAAATGTTTTCAATCTTCATCTCCCCTTTGGGTACTCTCAAAGGTACTGACCCTCCTGATCTTTCTCTTGCAACTCAAGTCTCAAAAGGACCCCTGCGCACACTCCTTGCGGCAGGCTTTCAAATAATTCTAAGTATTTGATTTATTTGACTTTGTGCACCTTCGGCAACAACAGTCCTTCAACTCTCCCCTTGGTTGATAAGTTCTAAGATTTCAACCAGCCTGCACACCCCTTGCACGGCTTCTGTGCTTCACTTGCACTTCTACTGGAATGAGAACAACGATATCCCTCCTGAGCTTTCAAAGATAGACTCTGAACCTTTGTCAATGCACTCCTTGCGGACGTTTCACTTCACTCCTTGCAGGAACTCTCTCACTCAGGAAGAGAAACAATTGAAACTCATTCTCTCTCTCTCTCTCAAACTTCAAACATTCAACATGAAATCCTACATACACACAGTATTAAAGAAAATGCATAACAAAGAGAATAAAACCATTGTAAACATACCATTCACCATGTATAAACAGAAAACATCATAACACCATGAAATCTGATTCAAAGCTTCATATATTAATTCAAAGCTCATGTACATGGATTCTTCTTTACAACTTCCTACTACAGTTTCCTTCTTCTTCTTCTTCTTTATGACAATGATACAACTACTCTACTATGATACAAATGTGAGGGTGCCTATATCTATTTTCCCTCATGCTCCTAAAACTGTCTAATCTATCATTCAAATCTACCTACTTTCATTAACTATGCATAAATGCATCTACCTTCTACAGATGAGAGTGAATCGCTCATGATCTGTTTACAATATGCAAGTATTCTCCCCTTTAACCATTACATTAATTCTTCAAAAACATTTCAAAAACGTGCGTTGGTGGTCTTCCAGCTGTCTTCCGCCTCTTAAGTCATTTGCTTGGCTGGCTGTTTATGATGCTCCTACATCATACTCCATTGCTTGAAAATTTTCATGAACTCCTGTTCATGAGCTCTTGCACGGTCTATCCATGCTTCTAAATTTTTTCTTCATCCTCCCAATTGGCATCTTCAACTGGATGTCCCTTCCAATTGACCAAGTATTCAAAATACTCTTTCCTCCTAGTCTTCCTGCTAACCCTCTTGCAAATTATAATTTCCATCTGTGGTTTTTCAGCTATAGGCATTTTCTTGGTCCACTGAACTTATGTCTGTTCATCCTCTACTCCTACTTTTTCATCTATGTAAGGGTACAAATCTGTAACATTGAATATTGGTGAAATTCTGATCCCATCGGGTAATTCAATCTCATATGCGTTTGCCCCAAATTTCTTCATGACTCTGCATGGACCAATATTTTTCATCTTTAGCTTGTTATATGTTCCCCTTGGGAACCTTTCCTTCCTCAGATGTGCAAGAATCATATCACCAAATTCAAATTAAAGTTCTTGCATGTGTTGATCTACTCTGTGCTTGTATTCTTGATTTGAACTCTGCAATCACTCCTTAACTTGGTTGTGAAGCTCCTTCATTGATTCTGCAAAGTCCTCTGCTCTAGCACTCCTAAATTCATCTTGTTCTGAATCTTTCAATTCATATACTCCCCTTGTCTGCATTCCATATAAAATTTGGAATGGAATCTTCTCGGTGCTTCTGTTGGATGATTCATTGTAAAAAAATTCAGCCTATGGCAGAATGTGATCCCACTTACTGTGGTGTTCAGTCACTAGGCTTCTCAGTAAATCTCCCAAGCTCCTGTTCACAACTTCTATCTGCCCATCCATCTGAGGATGATAAGATGAGCTAAAATACAAACTTGTCCCCAACTTCTTCCATAAAGTCCTCCAGAAATGTCCCATGATCTTGGTATCCCAATATGAAACTATACTCCTTGGCAAGTCGTGAAGTCTGGCAACTTCTTTGAAAAACAGGTTCGCAATATGAGTTGCCTCCCTGGTTTTCTGGCATGGTATGAAATGTGCCATCTTTGAAAATCTATCAACCACCACAAAGATTGAATCAAATCCTCTTTGTTTCCTTGGCAGTCCCAATATAAAATCCATGCTCACTGCATCCCATGGCCTCTTAGGTATGGGTAATGGCTGATATAACCCTGTGTTTTTCCTTCTTCCTTTCGTGTGCTGACACATTCTTCATCTGTCCACAAATTTCTTAACATCTGTCCTCATCCCTAGCCAAAAATATGCACCATTCAACTTTGAGAACGTTTTTTCATGACCGAAATGTCTGACCAATCCTCCACTGTGTTTTTCTTTCAGCAGATTCTCCCTCATGGAGCATTTTGGAATACATAATTGATTGCCCCTGAATAATAATCCATCTTGGATAATATATTCGGTCCATTGGCTTCTGTCCCTGAGAACTGCATTCTTAGATGCCCCATATGCTTCCTTAAAATCTGGTTCATCCTTATACATTTCTTTGAGGTTATCAAAACCCAAAGTCTTGAATCTGAATTCCTGCATAAGAAAACATTTCCTACTCAAAGCATCAACAACTTTGTTAGAAGTTCCAGAAATATTCTTAATCACAAAAGTAAAATTATGCATGTATTCAACCCATTTAGCATGCTTTTGGTTCAACTTGTCCTATTGAGTCACGAATTGCAAAGCGTGATTATCATTGTACAAAACAAACTCCTTAGGAACCAAATAATGTCTCCATTTCTTTAGTGCTTGTATGACAACATAGAACTCCTTGTCATATGTTGAGTACTTGATCTTCGATTCATTCAGTTTTCACTGAAGTATGCGATCGGCCTATCATCTTAGCTCAAGCCCACTTCAATTGCAAACCCACTCACGTCACACTTGACCTGGAATGTCTTATTAAAGTCTGGCAAAACCAAAATCGGTTGCTTAGTGATCTTCTTCTTCAGAAGGTTGAAACTTTTCTCTGCTTCCTCTGTCCAATGAAAATATTTATGTCTTTTCTTCTCCGTATCCATCACCGGTGCACTAATCCCACAAAAATTTCTGATAAATTTCCTATAGAAGCTAGCTAAACCATGGAAGCTTCGAACATCAAACACACTCTTCGGCGATGGCCAATTCTTAATTGCATTTAACTTTTCCGGATCCATCTGGAACTCATTTGCAGAGATAAAAAAACCCAAATAAATGAGTTATGTCCTCATAAATGATGATTTCTTCATGTTTATCAGCAGCTTCTCTTGCTGTAATCTCCTCATCACTGCAGCTAAATGCTTTAAATGCTCTGCTTCTGTTTTACTAAAAATTAATATATCATCAAGATATACAATGACGAATTTCCCAATGAAATCCTTCAGGACTTCGTTCATCAATCTCATGAAAGTACTAGGTGCATTTCTTAAGACAAATGGCATAACAAGCCATTCATACAGTCCTTCATTCGTTTTGAATGTTCTCTTCCATTCATCACCTTCTCTCATACGAATCTGATGATATCCTCTTTTCAAATCAATCTTTGAAAATAATCTTGCTCCACTCAAGCAATCCATCAAGTCATCCATCCTTAGCAATGGAAATCTATATCTGATGCTAATATTATTGATCTCCCTTGAGTCTGTACACATTCTCCAGCCTCCACCTTTCTTTGGGCTGAGCATTGTTGGAACAACACATGGATTCAAGCTCTCTCTAACCAATCCTTTGTCCATTAAGTCCTAGAATTGTCTTTTAACCTCTTCATTCTCCTGCGGCGTCAACCTATATGTTTCTTTGTTTGGTAAACTGGCTCCAAGTATAAGATCAATGTGATGGCTTATACTCCTGATCGGTGGCAACGAACAAGGTAGTTCATCCACTACTATATCAGCAAACTCTTCCAGCAATTCCTGGATTTCCTCTGGTAAATCATCCACTCTTGTACTAGTCAAAACAATTCTAGGCTTCCTAACCACAACAAATTGTATGTCTTCCTTCTTCTTAACCTCCTTAAGATGTTCCTTCCCACTCATGAGAAGTACAGTGTTTCTCACCTCTGGTTTTACTTCTTTATCCTTAATTGGAAACAACATGTGCATTCTCCCATTCTTCACCAGGGTGTATGTGTTCTTTCTCCCATCATGAACCACATTTTTGTCATATTTCCACGGTCTACCCAGAAATAGATGACAAACATCCATGGGAATGACATCACATAGTATTTCATCCTTATATCCTCCTATTTTAAATTCAACTAAACATTTTTTAGTGACATTTACATGATGTCCTTTTTGTAACCACAAAACTCTATATGGTCTTGGATGTATGATAGTCTCCATCTCCATATTTTCTACCATCTCTATAGAAACAAGATTGTTTGTGCTACTTCTATCCACTATGACTTTGCATACTTTGTCCTTGGTCTTGCAAGCAATCTAAAATAGACTATTTCTTTGGGCTAGGTTCTCTTCCTCTTTCTCTGGTGTTAAGAGAACTTTCTACATCATCAAATATCTTCCACCCTCAACATCTTCTACCTCAATATTTCATCCTTGAGCTTCGGTAATGTGAGTCTCACCACCATATTTCTTCCTATCTGGACACTCATAAGATTTATGCCCATTTGTTCCACAGACAAAGCATTTCACTTCACCACCTATGCCTCTTCCTCTTCCTTTGGCTCAAGGAAAAGTATTTCCATCAGCATACTGCCCTCTCTGTGAGCTTCCTCCTCTCTCATGTTGAGTTTGAGGTTTCTTTCCCTCTTCTTTAGGCTTCTAAGTCATGTCTTGGGCAATTGGTTTGCCTCTGGCTTGACTTCTACCTCAGCCTCTTTGACCTTGCTTTCAGCTCAGCTTCTCTTCAGCCTTCAGAGCCATCTGATAAGCATCTTCTACAGTTTGAATGATCATAATGCTCATCTCATCTTGGATGTCATATCTCAAACCATTCATGTACCTGGAAACTTTTTCATCATCGCTTTCCTGATGACCTACTCTAATATTTATCTTGTAGAAATCTTCAGTGTATTCTTTCACTAACATTATCTTCTATCTCAAATTCTGAATCCTCTGAAATAGAGTGATTTGATAATCCTTAGGTATGAATTTGGCTTTCATTTTCACAACCATTCTATCCCAACTCTTGATTTTCTGCTTGCCTTCGCAGCGTCTTTCAGCCTGCAGTTCATCCCACCATAATGTTGCATGCCCTTTAAGTCTTGTGACAACATGTTTGACTTTCTTGTCTTCCTCGACATCCTCATAGTCGAAGTATTTATACAGAGCTCTAATCCAATCTAGAAGCTCTTCAACATCCAGGTTTCCCTCATACACTGGAATGTCCATTTTTTCTCTGGCACCTATCCTTGCAACATCCCTGAATAGGCATTCATCTGCAGCGTATTCCATTGCAACTTCTTCTCCTTCGGTTCCAGCTTCATTTTCACTATAAGCCTTGCTGATATCCCCAACATCAACTGTGCGCCTCTGTGTTGTCTCCATGGCATCAATCCTGGCACGTAGTTCGCGCATTTCCCTTTCCACTGCTAGATCAGGCATTGGTTTGTCTCTTCTTATTGGCGGCATGGCTGTAAAATGTTCCTCTTTTCTCTACTACAGAAAGCAAAGAAATTTTTCTGGGCTCTGATACCACAACTGACGTAGAACCCTGAACCCTTAGATCAATGTCCACGCAGGATCGATCTAACCTTCCCTTAAGTCTAATTGAATCTTTGATTTCCCCACGGGGAATATCTCATACACTCACGGTGTATCCACACATCCTTATGAATTGAGCCTGCATGAACAAACACTAGGTGCCAACCCAAATCTCCTTGACCAAAATAGCACCGTGCCCTTCATTAATTCGGGACTTCAGGTCTCACAATTTCACGATCCCTATTGTCGAGTTTCTCATCCCTCTACTGCTGAAACCCAAAATGTTGATTCATCGAAATGTTTGGCCACGTCCTCCTCCACAGTCATATCGCGTTTCATGATTTATGGAATTCTGGAACAAGTAACCCCTATCTCTTGTCTTCAAAAGTGTCGAAATTTCGAACCCCAATGTGTCTAGCAAAGATTGGCTCCCCAATGGGATTTTTCATCGATTCGTAGTTTTGGAGTTTCGGACTTCATGTCTTTGTGAATCCTGATGCAAGGATTCCGTCTCTCCAACCTATGAAACCCCAAAACAATCAAGTTTTGACTCCGCCTGGCGACAAGTATGCCACCTGTCTTCTCCCACTGTCCTCTATCTCTAACGCAGATTCTTGCCACCAATCACTCAAGCTTTCCGACTTTCGGGACTTGAAAAAACCTCTTATTTTCGTCCCTCTATCACTTCTAAACCCCGAATTCTAAAATGGAACTTTCCATAGGGTCAATGAATAATAAGCCTCCGTTCGATCCAACGCTTAACTTCTCTACAGATCTCCTGGATCCTACGGTCCTCGCTATTGCATGAATCCTCCACAGAGAATTTCGACCGCTCGTTTCCTCCTTGACAACTCTTGCAAAATGAACCATTGTTCTTTCACTGGAACTTAACCTCTACGAAACATTTTCAATATCCATATCCCCTTTGGGTACTCTCAAAGGTACTGACCCTCCTGAGCTTTCTCTTGCAACTCAAGTCTCAAAAGGACCCCTGCGCGCACTCCTTGCGACAGGCTTTCAAATACTTCTAAGTATTTGATTTCTTTGATTTTTTGCACCTTCGGCAACAATAGTCCTTCAACTCTCCCCTTGGTTGATAATTTCTAAGCTTTCAACCAGCCTGCGCATCCCTTGCACGACTTATGTACTTCACTTGCACTTCTACTGGAATGAGAACAACGGTATCCCTCCTGAGATTTTAGAGATAGACTCTGAACCTTTTTCAACGCACTCCTTGCAGGAACTCTCTCACTCAAGAAGAGAAACAATTGAAACTCATTCTCTCTCTCTCTCTCTCAGACTTCAAACATTCAACATGAAATCCTACATACACACAGTATCAAAGCAAATGCATTACAGAGAGAATAAAACCACTGTAAACATACCATTCACCATGTATAAACAATAAACATCATAACACCATGAAATCTAATTCAAAGCTTCATATACTAATTCAAATCTCTTGTACATGGATTCTTCTTTACAACTTCCTGCTACAACTTCCTTCTTCTTCTTCTTCTTTATTCCAATGATACAACTACTCTACTATGATACAAATATGAGGGTGTCTATATCCATTTTCCCTCCTGCTCCTAAAACTATCTAATCTATCATTCAAATCTACCTACTTTCATTAACTATGCATAAATTCCTCTACCTTCTACAGATGAGAGTGAATCAATCATGATCTATTTACAATATGCAAGTACGCTTCCCTTTAACCATTACATTAATGCTTCAAAAAAAATTCAAAAACGTGCGTTGGTGGTCTTCCAGCTGTCTTCTGCCTCTTAAGTCATTTTCTTGGTTGGTTGTTTATGATGATCCTGCATCAGGTATTCTCTTGGTTGTATGATGCTTAATAAAATTACTACAAGGGGACCCAGACGATGGACGTGGATGAGGATCTGGAAGGGACGATGTTGCCATCGACGTGGAGGTGAGACGAAAGGTGCCCATGTGGACATACATGGAAGATGGAAGGTGACCAAGAAATTACGGGTGGTCGAAAAAGTGGGTGTTGCGCTGGGATAGGACAACGATGAAGTGGCACGAGGTGATGATGTGGGGGAAGAGGAAAGGTCATGGCAGAAGACGGTATGGGGACCATCTGCCTAGAAGGAGGTGAGTGGTAGAAAACATGGAAGGAGATGGTAGGTGGGAGTGATAAGGGGACATGGTTTGAATGTGAGTGGAGGACAGGTTTACCATAATGAGACGAGGAGGGAGAGCAGGCGATGTGATGGGTAGAGGTGAGAGACGGAGTGGGAGACAGATGTTAGTAGGAGGAGGGAGCGGTAAGAGGTGGTGGTAAGTGGTCTACTCGGAGGGGGTAGGCAGCGGTAAGAGGTTTTAGGTGGGGGGGGTCCGAGTTAAGGAGATGGTGATGCATTAGTGAGGGCCCCACATTTTAAAACCACCAACTCAGACCCCTGCCCCATTAAAGGTAGAACGTCGTGGGGGGGGGGGTCCGATATGGCTCCTCTGCCATATATCTGGGCGTGCAGATTTCAACTGCCCATATATACGCACCACTTAGCGTGACATGCCTGCGCACATAGAACTTACGATAAGTGGGTTTTAAACTCATTTCTTTCCATTTTCTCACCAAAGGGGTGAATTTCTTAGGAAAACACCCCCGCCCAAATTAATGTGATAACATTAGGCTCCATGGGGGATGGCTTGCTCCCTGTGATATGCCAAGAAATCTTATGCAGTTTTAGTGCCTTGCTGTTGGGTTATGGAGTCACTTGTAAAATAAAAAGAAAAAGAAAAAAAGTATTTACAAATACATGGGAGCCACTTATGGCTCAAATAAATAACTTCTTCACAAAATTCCCATTTACAAGACCACCAAAAACTTCACCAGCCTCCAAATTCTGCAACCTGTAGGTGTTATTTGAAATTATCTCAGAAAATTTGAAGGGACCAATCCAAAGGGCTTCAAATTTACCATGTTTTCCCTTGTATTTTCTAGGTGCGTCCCATTTAAGTACTAGATCTCCCAGCTGGAAATCTTCTTTTCTGACCTTCCTGTCAAAGGCCTGCTTAATTTTCTGTTGACGGTCACTTTCTCTGTCTATCATCCGTTCTCTAGTATGTTGCACTTCTACCAACTAATGTATCCTTCTGATCATATCGTCAGGCTCTTCTTGACAATCTTGGAAGAATTTTGTCACAGGCAGGGTGAGATGAGAAGGGAAAATGGCATCAAATCCATACACAACCTGAAAAGAAGAGACACTCAGAGACCTCTTTGTTGTCACTTGATCAGCCTACAAAGAAAATTTCAGCTTTGAATCCCAGGACTTCTTATTGTCCTCTAACATTATTTTGATAATTTTTATAAGGCTCTTGTTAGAGGATTCTGTAATATCCCTCAGTCGAACCCAAATGTAAATATAATCCAAGTATATTTAAGTTGGTGAGTTGTTTAGACATCATTTTGTAATACACCTTTCATGGCATGGTTCGCACATATACCGCGCAGTAAAGGGATGTAATGTGCACATTTCTGAATATTGCACGCAGTAACTAAGGTGCGCGCAACCTTAGAGACAGAGGATAAAGAATGCAGTAACTAAGTGCGCACAATATTAAGGTCAGAGAACCTTTGTTTATATAATAGGCATTATAGGCTGATGAGCCAGTATTATAATCTGGAATTCTTATGTCTTGGAATTAGGCCAGCGCGCCTAGATGTTAAAGGGCCAATGCGCCTACTTTGTACATGAACTCATGATTAATATAAAATACATCACTGCTTGCAGACCGACCACGATAAAAGAGATGGGGGATTGAACTTCACCATTTAGGGAAAGGGAGGGACAAAAGTCAAGGGAATATTATATTAATATTTCCCAAAACATAAAGTATGGATAATTTTATCCTAAGTTCTAAAGTTGGGGACAAGTGGACAAAAGTAACTTCCGATATGACAAGTGTCAAGTTGGGGACATGCATTCATATCATGGGGAAACTTAGCTGAGGGGGCCTCTCTCTCATAGGGATAGCTTACGAACAGAAGAGGGGAAAGGGAAAAACCATCAGTGGACCATCGTTTTGACAGAGAGTTCACAATAATTACCGATATCGGTAATTATCGGTAGTAACAATAATTACTGATATCGGTAATAACAATAAAGTTTAGCATATTGGTAATTATTGTTATTTGTAATATAAAATTTGTGTTACAGAAAGTAATTGTTTGTTTATGTTAGATATAAATCTTTCGCGAGCGTGTTGTATGTATATGTTTTAGTTGCATGCAGTCTAAAGAGTAAATTTAGGTGGCATTTATTAGTTGAGTACTGGGTATGCTACTGTATGTTCCGCAGTATGGGAACGAAAGATGTTCCCTAGAGTAGCATGTCCTAGCCTGATGGCTGGGAATGTTACTTACTGGTGTTAGAGCATGAGTGGTTGCTCTGGAGTGGCGTACCCCGGCCTTAGGTTGGTCGAGGGGGTCGTTATAGTGTGGTATCAGAGCCTCAGTTCAACACTAATCTTGGATGGACCAGAAGGGTGCAATCGAAGTGAATATTCACTAGAAAAGTAACTTCGAAGTGACCAGAATTAGAGTCGAGAGTGTCCTTGGAAAAGGTTGGCATATTGGTGTGCGTGGTAAATTTGGCACCGTACAGGAAACCGTGGCATGCCAGTGTGCACAGTAAATTGTGGCGTTACGGGGAAGATTATTATGTGTAGATGCACATGATAAAATTAGCCTTGCACGGTAAGCACACACATAGTAAGGTGCACATGGGGTGCGCAAGTATTTATTAATGCAGAGGAGTTTTGTTGGTACGCGCATAAGTATGAGTATAAGTTGTTTCGCGACAGTGTATTCAGTAGTGTGCGCAGATATTTGAGCGGGAAGGAATATGTTAAACTTAACATGGTGCATGCATATGACAAAAATGCATGTAGAATATTGGTGTGCAATATCAAAACTGTGCGCAGTGGATATTGGCGCAAAATGCTAGAATAGTACGTGTAAGTAGTCGATACGACAAAGAAGAAATGCACAATATATTTAGGTACACGGAGAAGCATTTACCTTGTAATATTGCTATGCATGATAATATAAATGAATAGGTCAAGTTAATGCGTGCGAAGTCTCTTGGAAGGCGAGGAGTCTGAGTTTAAATTGCATAATAATAAAAGAAAAATAAACACATAACTGCATTGAAGCATTAATTAAAAAGAATTCTGAATTTTAATTTCTTTCGATTGAGACAGATGAAAATAAAATATAAGATTACAAGAAAAACTTATTATAAAAGAAAACAAGAGTCATAACATCACCAGATAGAAATTGTAATAAAATAGTGTAAAATCTATTTCTGTATTTATATAATCATATTAATCACAAAATTACAAAAGGGTGATGAAAACAGTTAGCCTGTTGTAAAAAGGGTCATTGAAGAACATGCCTATCATCTCTTGTACTCTTTACCTCTGCTACCGACTGTCCAAAATTCACTGAGACATGCTTATCTTAGTTGAAGACTTACTTCAGCTTAGCGATCTCTGCCTTTAAAGAGGAGTCTAACCAGACCGGTTGATTTTCTCCAACACTTTCGGCCACTTCAACCGTATATTCCTCCTTCTTATGCATTTTCTTCTTAGTGGCTAGATTATTGATGACTAAATCCTTTATAATGGGATTCATCCTGACTTCCAATCATGAGTCTATAACTGGCTCTGTGTAGAACTTAGTTGCTAGAAGGTGTGCGAGGACCCTTTCCTCCTTATTCACAGGAAATTCTAGCATGTTGCTCGAATAACCAGTCTCACTCGACTTAGCTTTGTCCATGTATCTCAGGTTGGGGATACCAAAATGCATCTTTACAGAGAGTGGGAAGTTGAGCAGCTTGAAGATTACTACGGTTATGGATACGCAAATATCTTCATACTTGGGGAGTGGTAATTATAGAACTCCATTTATGAAGTGCAGACATATTACATACAAGGAGCGTTGGGTTTCCATGCTCAGCCAATCCATTTAGAATGATTAGTTTTTGAGTTCGTTACATGGCGGCGTTCAGCTGACGTCACATGGATGTGAAGTATTGAATGAATGAAGCAAGGTGATCTGACTAGTCATCGCCCACTCCACAAGTGGTGGATTTGACATGTTGAGACATGTGATATCGTGTCTTGGCGAAAGTGGTTTCGACAATAACACCTTCTTGTGCAAGTGTATCTTGGAAGGCATTGTGCATCAGCATTCTCGAGACTTGGGTATTCTCTAGAATTGTCGTGGTGATAACACCAGGAAACTGGGAGTGATAATTTTGATGTGTATGTTGAATCAAAATGGTGCATATTCTCATGAATTGTTGATTGGTTAGTCTGATTAGTTTTTATGGCTGGACATTTTGCAGAATTCACAACAAATCGGTTAGGTCAGACCAGTGAAAATTCCATAGGAATGGAAGAGGCACAGGAGAATTACAGTCATCCATAGAAGAGCAGAGGGATGGATGTCCATTTGGGCATGGAAGGAACGAACTCCAACGAACATGGAGAAGAAAGGAATGAAGACATGAATATGGTTGAGACCATTAAGAATTTGCAAAAGGATGTCCAAAGCCATAAATATGATAATGAAAGTCTTATGTAAGCCAAAGAGAAGCAGGATGAATTCAACATTAAACTATTGGAAGGTTTGAACATAATAGAGAAGAAATTGGCTAAGGAGAGTGACTCAAGTAGATCTGAGAGTCACAAATCTTCAGAGGAGAAGGGATAAGTAAAAGGTGCTAGTAGACATCACCATCATTCCCATAGGTATTCCCATAAGAGAGCAGGCAACAAATCAAGTCTATCCCCAGTCAGAAGGTATAAGATATCCGGGGTGGATGAGCTGTAAGGAGAAATGAACAAAATCAAACCTCCTACATTTGATGGTGAGCACAAGAAGGATGAATATGTCGAAACATGGTTTCTAGGCATGAGGAAGTATTTTCAATTGCATAATTATTCTTCTTATGTTGAAGGTAGAATCACTATCTATCAACTCAAAGGAAAGGCCTCCATGTGGTGGGATAAACTTGTGTAGGTACAACACATTGTAGAGAAAAGTGTTACTTGGAGAGAATTCAAGAAGTATTTTGAGATTAAGTACTTGACCAAGAGATACTATGACAAGGAAATGAAAGAGTTCTTTGAACTTAAGCTTGGAAGTATGACCATCGATGAATATGAGAGAAGGTTTCTGGAACTATTGAAGTATGTCTCTTTCATTAAGGATGGGACATTCAAGATTCAACGGTACTTAAGTGGATTGCCAACATTCATCAGTGACAAAATACAATATGATTATCCCAATACACTAGAAGATACCATAAGGAGAGATAAATGCTTATATGACCAGCTGAAAGCAAGACCAACTTTCCAAAAGGCTTGGGAAGACAATAAGAAATTCAATATGGATTGGAGGAAGAAGGGAGCTAAGCCACCATTCTTCAGAAACAATCCACAATGGCAACAAACGCATAAGGAAACTAGAGTGATTGACACAAGGATTCAAGGGCCAAGACAACCACCTATGCAATGTTGGGGTTGTAAAGGAGACCATAGGTTCAGAGATTGTCCTCACAGAGGTGAAAAAGGTAAGGTTGTTCACAATGTACAATGAGCTGAGACAGTAGAGGACATGGGAAGAAATGTGCCAAGGATTTATGCAACCCTGGACAACAAGCAAGAAGAGTATCAGTCCCACATGATTGAAGTGGAAGGTATGATCAACAACCAAACCCTTGCTATTTTAATTGATTCAGGAGCTATCCATAGTTATATATACCCTAAGATGGTGGAAAGTTTGTGATTACCAAGAAGCAAGCATGGGAAATCTTGGTTGGTGCAACTGGCTATAGGAGCCAGAAGAAACGTTAATGAGATGGTTAAGTCCTACCTCATAGACATGAATGGACTAAATACCAGGGAAGATTTGAACATATTACCCTTAGGTTCCTATGAATGTTTAATTGGGATGGATTGATTGGAACTACACCATGCTATATTGGATTGTCATAACAAAGAATTCACTTTCTTGGATGAAGAAGGGAACCAAAGGAAAGTGCAAGGAATTCCTAGGACAGTAACCGTTAGCGAAATTTCAACATTACAGCTGAAGAAATGTTATAGAAGAGGATGTCAAATATTTGCAGCTCATATGGAGGAGATACCTAAAGACAAGGTGCCAAATTTGGAGAATTATGCAGTCCTGAAAGAGTTTGAAGATGTATTCAAGGAAGTACCAGGACTACCCCCAAGGAGAGACATTGATTTTCTCTATAGATTTGATGCATGGAGCAACATCAGTATCAAAGACTCCTTACAGGATGAGTACAACAGAATTGAAGGAGTTGTAAATGAAGCTTGAAGAACTTCTGAAGAAGGGGTATATACACCCAAGTGTATCACCTTGGGGTGCCCCGATCTTGTTTTTGAAAAAGAAAGATGGAACATTAAGATTGTTCATTGACTTCAGACAATTGAATAAAGTGACTGTTAAGAACAAATATCCTCTACCAAGGATTGATGACCTCTTTGATCAATTGAAGGATGCAAGGATATTTTCAAAGATAGATCTCAGATCAGGATACCATCAGGTAAGAATTAAGGAAGAAGATATTAGCAAGACCGCCTTTAGGAAAAGGTATGGTCATTATGAGTTCACGGTGGTACCGTTTGGATTGTCAAATGCACCAGTTATTTTCATGTGCTTAATGAATGGTGTTTTCTAAGAGTATTTGAACAAGTTTTTCATTGTCTTTTTGGATGAAATTCTTATATATTCCAAGTCAGAGGAAGAGCATGAGCATAATTTGAGGATGGTGTTGCAAGTATTAAGGGAACATCAATTGTATGCCAAATTGAGCAAGTGCTCATTTTATCAGAAACAAATCCATTATTTGGGACATATCATCTCAAAAGATGGGATAGCAGTGGACCCTGAGAAGGTAGCAACCATTAGAGAATGGTCAGCACCAAAGAATGTGACAGAGGTCATATCTTTCATGGGCCTTGTAGGCTACTACAAGATATTCATTGGAGGATTCTTGAATATAGAAAACCCAATCACTTCCTTGCAAAGGAAAGGTATGAAGTTTCAGTGGACGATGGATTGTGAAAGGAGTTTCGAACATTTGAAACAATTATTGACAAGTGCTCCAATACTAAGGATCGCAGACCCAAATGAAGATTTCATGCTATGCACATATGCATGTAATGAAGGATTGGGTGGAGTCCTCAATCAACATGGATTTTGATATGTTATGAATCAAGGAAGTTGAAGGAGCATGAAAGAAACTATGCCACTCATGATTTGGTGTTGGAAACCATAGTGCATGCCCTGAGGAAATTAAGACACTACCTCATGGGAAAGAGGTTTGAGCTAAGAACAGACCACAATGGTTTGAAATATTTATTTGATCAGCCAAATCTAAATTCTAGAAAAAGAAGATGGTTAGAATTTCTAAGAAAATATAACTTTGATATAAAGCATATCAAAGGGAAAGAAAATAAAGTGGTGGATGCACTCAGTAGGAGGGTGCATGAGATTCGTACTACAACCATCAACATGTATCAGAATGATGTTAAAAGAAAAATTATGGAGGCTGCAAATACAGATCTGCAATACAGAGAATTGGTAGCAATGATATAGCAAGGTAAGACACCACATAAGATGGATATTTATAAGTTGGGAGTAAATGGAATATTGTTTCACAAGAACAAAAAATTTGTACCAAATGTCCAGGACTTGAAATGTATAATTTTGCGTGAGATGCATAATGCTCTTTATGCAAGGCACCCTGGATATCAGAAAACCATAACAACGGTCAAGAGACAATAATTTTGGCCAGGTATGAAGAGAGAAATTGAAGAATACATCGCTAGGTGTATGGAATGCCAGAAAGTTAAAACGGAGCATAGGCACCCAACATGATTGTTCCAATCTTTGTCCATTCCTGAATGGAAGTGGGAAGTAGTGACAATGGATTTTATTACAGTATTTCCCAGAATAGGCAAGCTACATGATTCGATTGTGGTAGTGGTGGGAAAGCTTACAAAAGATGCCCATTTTATTCCACTAAAAACTACTCACAAGGCAACAGATGTTGCAGATATTTTCATGAAGGAAGTGGCACGATTGCACGAAATTCCTAAAATGATTGTGTCTGACAGAGACTTGAATCTGGAAAGGATTGTTCAAAGGAGTCGGAACGAATCTAAACTTTAGTACACCTTACCATACTGAGTCTGATGGACATACGGAGAGGGTAAATAAAGTGATAGAAGATAGGTTGAGAACATATGTTATGGACAAACCATCAAAATGGGAAGACTACCTACATTTGGTAGAATTCTCTTATAACAATGGGTATCATGCATCATTGAAAATGAGCCCATTTGAAGCACTTTACAGTAGAAGGTGCAATATTCTAGTAAGCTGGGATAACTCTGCTGATAGAACAGTATTTGGGCCAGAGTTGCTCAAGGAGATGGAGGACCAAATGTTAAAAATCAAGCAGAATTTGAAAGCTGCCCAAGACAGAAAGAAAAGTTATGTGGATAAAAACAGAATCCACAGATAATTCAGAGTGGGTGATCATGTTTTCCTGAAAGTGAAAGCTAACAAAAGATTCCTGAAGTTGGGAAGCTGCGCCAAGTTAGCAGCCAGGTGTTGTGGACCATTTGAAATCCTAGAGAGGATTGGTTCAATTTCTTATATGATTGCATTGCCTCCATCTATGTCTATTCATAATTTCTTCCATGTTTCATTGCTAAAGAACTATATACCCAATGCTAATCATGTTATTGATTGGAATGTTATCCAGGTGGGGCAAGAAGGCACTTTCCAAGTGCATCCGGTGTGCATCCTGTATCGAAAAATCAAACAACTCTGGAACCAATCCATAGGGCTTGTAAAGGTCCAATGGGCCTGGTATGGACCTGGAGATGCTACTTGGGAGCATGAGGATGCAATGCAGGAAGAATACCCTCATCTTTTTGAAGAATTTTGAGAATTTTGTTATATATGAGTACATGATGCACTAAGGATAGTGCATAAATAAGGGGAGGGGATTGTAATATCCCTCAGCTAAACCCAAATGTAAATATAATCCAAGTATATTTAAGTTGGTGAGGTGTTTAGACATCATCTTGTAATACACCTTTCATGGCATGGTGTGTGCATATACCGCGTAGTAAAGGGATGTAATGTGCACATTTATGAATACTGCGCGCAGTAACTAAGGTGCGCACAAACTTAGAGACAGAGGATACAACGTGCAGTAACTAAGTGCACGCAATATTAAGGTCAGTGAAACTTTGTGTATATAACATGCATTATAGGCTGGTGAGCCAGTATTATAAGTTGGAATGCTTATGTCTTGGAATTAGGCCAGCGCACCTAGATGTTAAAGGGTCAATGCACCTACTTTGTACATGAACTCATGATCAATATAAAATACATCACTGCGCGTAGACCGACCACAATAAAATAGATGGGGGACTGAACTTCACTAGTTAGGGAAAGGGAGGGCCAAAAGTCAAGGGAATATTATATTAATATTTCCCAAAACATAAAGTATGGATAATTTTATCCTAAGTTCTAAAGTTGGGGACAAGTGGACAAAAGTAACTTCTGATATGACAAGTGTCAAGTTGGGGAAATGCATTCATATCATGGGGAAGCTTAGCTAAGGGGGCCTCTCTCTCACAGGGATATCTTATGAACATAAGGGGGGGAAGGGAAAAACCATCAGGCGAACCATCGTTTTGACAGAGAGTTCACAGTGAACCTAAAAACACACTCAGTTATTCATTCAATGACTCCATGACCATTTCACTCATAAATTATGTTATCCTTGAGACATCCATTCCACCTTTTTGAAACTTGTTTCCCTGTCCATTTTGGTTGGTGTACTTGGTTATCCTAGAGTAGGTTTGAAGAAGCGGGTTGTCAGGCCTGTGAGAAGTTCTCTGGGTGATAGAATTGTTGGGGATTGATTTCTGTAGGTGCTAAAATGAAAATACAACACTCTGAGACTTCTGGTCCAGCCTGTTGTTGAAGCCCTCGAAGGGAAGTGGGGAAATCAAGGGATTATTGAGCAGAGAAGGGCACACTTCGTTGGGTGGGACAGACATGTGGGGAATGAGAGGTTGTAGGTTATTAGTTGAGTGAGCACCAGAGACGGAGTATTTCCTATTTTCCATGAGCCTTATCTAGGATAGGAATCCCTTTACCCTGGGTGGAGTTCAGTCCCAGCTCTGGGGTGATTCACTGTTGAGATTGATGAACAGTGCAATCTATGGCAGGGAGGTTCGTGGACGGTCTGTAAGTAGTTGGTGACAGTATTTTTAAATATAAGTATCAATTGTATGATATATGGATATGTTGTTTTGTTATCTACATGCCCATGTTACGATTTTATCATATATGTGACTATGAATGCTTGTGTGCTTATGGGTAATTTCCTGTAAATGATGCATATCAGTAATTACTGTTATTTGCAATATAAAAGTCATGTTATAGAAATTAATTGTTTGTTAATGTTAGATATAAATCTTCCATGAGCATGTTGTATGTATATGTTTTAGTTGCATGCAATCTAAAGAGTAAATTTAGGTGGCATTGCTTAGTTGACTACTGGGTATGCTACTGTATGTTCTGCAGTATGGGAACAAAAGATGTTCCCTAGAGTAGCATGCCCGACCTGATGGCTGGGAATGTTACTGATTGGCATCATATCATGAGTGGTTGCTATGGAGTGCCATAACCCGGCCTAAGGTTGGTCGAGGGGGTCATTACAGATTCTGCCAATCCATTGCCTTGGGGGTAGTAGGGGGTAGAGTGGATTAATGAAATTTTGAACTGCTCACAAAATTTCATCAATGGTTCATCCTTGAAATACAAAACATTGTCAGTAACAATTATTCTCGGACAACCAAACCTTCCCATAATGTCTTCAAGAAAACTAATGATTACTTTGCGTGAAGCATTCCTTATGGGGATAACTTCTATCCACTTGGTGAAATAATTTGTTGCAGTTAAGATCAACCTATGCTGACCACTTGAAGTAGGATGGATTTCCCCAATGAATTATAGGCCCCACTACTGAAAGGGTCTTGAAGCTACCACGGGCTTCAATGGCAGAGATTTGAGTTGTTGCTTTCTAGAGAATTTCTGACATTTGATACAAGCTCTGATTTTTGCATAGACATCAGTGAATAAAGTGGGCCAGTAGTACCCATCCCTAAGAATGTTTTAGGCTATGGTCTTCCAGAAATGATGTCCCTCACAGAGGCTTCTACGAAAATAAAATATAATCCTTTGGGCCTCTTGTGGGTCTAGACATCTCAGAAGCACTCCTAGAGGGTCTTTCCAATATAAGACCTAGTCAATAAGGAAATATATGATTGCTTTGATCTTTAAATCTCTTTCCTTGCTCCTAACCATTCCATCTGGAGGCCTTATTCTTTGGATAAAATATATAATGTCTTTATACCAAGTGCATCCTGCCAATGGGGGATTGTCCTGAGAACTCTTGATGGACAACTCAGCTTGTTGATCATCTGATAAAGTTTTGATGAAGTTAACCCCCAAAGATTCACAATTATATTCAATCAATAACTTGGCCAAACCTTTACCCTTTACTAGCTTGGTGGATTTTATTTCCAGATCGAATTCAAGGATTTTGGAAATCCACTTGCTCCTTATCTCGTCTATGTTAGGATGAATGAGAATGTCCTTTATAGAAGCTGAAGAAACATATGCAATGACCTTTGAATCCAGAACATAGAATTTGAAAGCTTTGAGAGATTTCAGTAAGGCATAGGTCTACTTCTCCATGATGTCATATCTATCCTCTGCATCCCTCAATGCTTTGCTAAAAAAGGAAATAGGCTGCTCCATGCCTTCAACATTTTTCTGTAATAAAACAGTTGCCATTGTATCAAAAGAGGCAAAGGAAAAAATCAAAAAATCCTTAGAATAATCAAGACTAATAAGCATAGGTGCCTCAGTCAATTCCCTCTTGATCTAGATAAAGGATTATCTGGAATCAACAATCCATTTTACTTCATTTCCCTTTCTGAGCATGACTGTGATATGCTTCACCAGTTCAACAAAATTGAAAACAAACCTCCTCAAGAAATTATTTTTTCCCAAGAAGGATTGAACCTCTTTCCTAGACCTTGGGAGTGATAGGGTTTGGATCGCTTCCACCCTGCTGGGATCAATTTTGACCCCCTCAGCTAATACTATGTGCCCTAGTAATTTCTCTTCCTTCATGACAAACAATGATTTCTTGGGATTTAAAGAGAGACTGAACCTCCTGCATTTCAAGAAGACTTTCCTCAAATGAAGGAAATGCTCCTTATCATATCTAGAAAAGAATGTTATGTCATCCAGATATATGACTACAAAATTATCCTTCTCCCCAATGAAGGTGATATCCATAACTCACTGAAAGGTTTCTCCTGTGTTCATTAATCCAAAGGGCATCTTAGCATACATGAATGTACCCCAAGGAGTGGTGAAGGTTGTGTTTTCTCTATCCTTGGGCAAGATAGAGATCTGATTGTAGCCCGAAAAGCCATCAATCATGGAAATCCTGGATGCGCCTGCCACCCTCTGCAATATATGTTCCATCTTTGGCAGTGGGTAATTGTCCTTCCTAGAGCTCATGTTCAGATTTATGAAATAGAAACAGAGTCTGATTTCTCCACTCTTCTTTCTTAATGGAACCAAGTTGGTTACCCACTCAGAATATCTCAAAGGCACAATAATTTGAGCATCCAAAAGATTCTTCACCTCCCTTTCCATAGTAGGCAGCAACATAGGGTTTATCTGTCTCAAATTATGCCTGAATGGTTTGGATTCCTCCTTCAGGGGGATCTTGTTCTCAATAAAACTAGTGTCATACGTTCTGAGTTCTTCGTAGGTCCAGGAAAACACATCAGAAAATTCTTTTAATATGTTAGTATACTCAGCCCTCTACTCTCTTGACATGTTGCTTGACAATTTGAAAAATTTTGGTTCATTTTCTATGCCAATATTGCACTCAGCCACATCCGCATCATCATTTGATATTTTACCCTTTACTACCACATCATTTCTATCAAATAATCTTTCCAAAGGGACTAATCCCTTTGGTATGTGATTGTTGAGAAAATGGACGATATGATGATCAACAATCTTGCTCAAAAAAATATTATCATGAGGACCCACTCCAAAGTCAAGATCTTGATCAATGTGCAACACTGAAAATTCATCAACTGTCTCAAGGAAATTTTTGATCTCAAGATAATCCTCAAACACATTCCAATGATTGACATTGTCAAGTATGGTAGACCTGTATTTCACTTCTACATCATACCTGAGTGTAGGAGGTAGAGAGACTCTGAAATTTCTTGCTGAGGTGGCCAAAGAATCAACCACTGTATTTTCGTCTCTCGGGGTGAATGAAATGTTGAAGGCGAAGAAAAAACTGTCAATCAGGTCCCACACTTCATTTCTGTAACTTCTGAGTCAAGGGTGTTTGGCCTGGTAAATATTTATGATCTGTTAAATAATTAAATCAGCATCGCAAAACACTGCTAACTCTTTAATCCTCATGTCTTTTGCAGCTCTTAATCCCAAAACTAGAGCTTGATACTCTACCACATTGTTGGTAGTTTCAAATTCTAATTTGTATGACATAGATATGGTTTCCTGAGTAGGGGAAACAAAGACCACTCTGGCACCATCTCCTTCCCTAGAAGAGGCTTTGTCAAAGAACATTTTCCAAACAGGGGTGACTGGAGGAGAATCTTCAGAGAGGGTGAGGGACTGCTTTCTGATTTTAAGGGGGGGATCAGGAGCATCAGTAAGCTGTAACAGGTTGGATCCCAAATCATTATCCAGAGTGACAATAGGGTGACTGGTGGGTTCTGCTTCATCACTGATAATGTAGGCCAACTGATCTTACCTATACAGTCTCATATTCTCCCCTCCGAACACTGGAATGGTAGCATATGTGAGGTCCATTTTTAATGTTCCCCCAAGCCTTTTTATCCAATATCTTGACAATAGCATGCCAAACTTGGGAGGAACATCATCCACCACGATATCCATGACCACACTTTTCATGGGCAACTAAAACAAAGTTACCACCGGGTCTTTGATGACCCCAAGACATTGCACCCTCCTTGAATCAAAAGAGTACAAATCATGATAAGATTTTGTGACTTCTAGCCCGAGTTCTTCCATGACAGGTTTGGGCATGAGATTATGGGAAACCCCTAAATCTATCAGAAAATTATGCAGCACCTTGTCATGTATGTTCAGTGATATGTAGAAGGGAGGGGATGAATCATCTCTATATCTACCATAGGACCTAATATGACTATTATATTTTCGTCTTGGATATTTACTGATTCTATGGAATGGAAAGATGGCTCAAACCACAACAGTCTAGATAGGGATTTTTTTAAATCTTTGTGTTTGACTAGCTCTGTTAGGGGAACGAGGATTCTGATCTTCTGAATTTCATGTTGAAAGTTAAAAGAGGAAGGGGGCTTCGAAATCTCTCTCACCTCTGGGACATGGTATTTGGCTATTGGTGGGGAATTCTGAGTTTTCTTTTCTTTTTTGTTGTTTGTTGCGTCTTTAGTAGGCTTCTCTGCTATGGAAGGCTGATCAGGGATGTCAGAATTCCCTTCTTTTTCTTAGACTTGGAGGTTGTATTTCTTGGGACTATTGTTGGCCTTATCCCCCTTACTCAACTCATTTATTTGACTGTTCATGAGGCATTCCTCGTATGCAGATTGAATTAAATGGGGAAAAGGGGAGGTGTCTCCAATACAATTAATTTCAGGCTTAAAATCCTCTTCTTCCCTTTCCTCATCAGTAACAAGGTTGTTTTGAAGAGGAGTCTGGATTTTCTGATTGTTTCTATCTTTGTCCCTTTGTTCCCTTGGCATAATCTGAGGAGCATTGTTATTCGGCCTCCTGAAGTTGCCTCTGTTATTTGTTTTTGGGAAATTCTTATAACCTTGCTTCCCCTCAAATTTCATCTTCTCCATTTTTGCAAACATGGACTTCACTATTTTGGTTAACTCATCTACTTGGGGGTGAGATGCAGAAGAACTAGAGGTTGAGGCCTCGGATCTTCCTCTCCCTCTATCTCTATCAACTTTATTTCTGAGTATGTCAACTACTAGCGTGTTGGATTCTACCTCCAGGGATGCATCTTGCATAATATCCAATGAAGTATCTCTTCTCTCTCTCAATAGGAGGCATAAATCGGGGTCAAAATCACTAGCATACATGATCTTGGCAGAGGCTTATGTAGGCTTTATCTCAGCAGGGATCTTATTGTACATTTTGTTGAATCTTTTGGAGAAATCAAAAACTAATTCTCCCTCTTTTCTCTTTAGTGATCCGAACTCTATGATATAGTACATAAAATCCTTTTTGTCCCCCCATTTCCTCAGGAAAACATCATCTAAAACCTCAATACTAGCAATAGATACAGGGGTTAAACTTCTAAACCATTTCCTAACCTCACCATCAAGGCTCTGGACAAAGACTCTCATCTAGACATCTTCATTCTCAATATTTAGATTATCTGCATAATTGTAGAAGGAAGAGAGGTGTTCTTCAGCAGTTATGTCTTCCTCCCCAATGAATTTGGACATATAATTAAGGTAGTCTCCAGTAGGGAGAGCATTCATGGGTTGAGGTAAGATTAGGGAGGCATATATAGAATCCACTATGGGATCCATTCTGGTTCTAGGGGGGTTAGCACCTACCATAGGGATATGAGGTGGAGGAGAATTAGGGGGAGAAGTTACTAGAAAAGGGGAGATTGGAAATGAGCTTCCAAGAGGAAAGGGAAACAATAGAGCATTTGGATAAAAAACTAGAGGTCTTGGGGGAACAAGGGTCTCTCTTTCCATGAAATCAGTAAATCTAACAGGAGGAGGAGTGGTAAAGCCCAGGGTAGGAAAATATTTTGAGGCGTTGGGTCTAAACCATGGTACGAATTTAGGGAAGAGAGGATTGACAATGGTTTCTCCCTCCAATCCTAGACCAGGAGGGGAAAACTCAACAGGAAGACTCCCAAAATTCAATTGTCGGGAAACTCCAACAGAAGGTATAACAAAAGGCTGAAAAGAAGAAATTGGAGTTCCTATAGGATAATTAAAATCATCAGAAATACTTGGTTCACGAGTAGAACTACCTTCATAAAGGGCCTTTCCCTTTCTGATAATTTTCTCTGGGTTAGCTTCAGGTGTTGCCAAAGGTAGTTGTGGAGTATACCTTGTGCGTCTGCCTCTGGAAGCCACAAATGAAACAATGCAGTCTCCAGTGGATCCTCCATAATGGAGTCACCATAGTGGAGTTTCCAGGTGCACAGTTGAAATATTGATGTACTAGGCTCTGATGCAACTTCATAACCAGTAAGATTTGTCATTCAATCTCAAGGAAAAAATGTTCAACCTCATCCCCTACAACAATGCCAGAAATGTTGGCGTTGGAAGTCACCTCTGGATTGCAACAAAGGTAATCCCAAGGCCCATCAGTTTTTATGTCACAATAAATAGTTTAAAGGGTGGTCTAATGGATGCAATCTCAAGATTATTTCTCTTTAACTCGGAAAACTGGGTTGGGGAGGCACTGATAAGTGAGGTCTCGATCTAAATTAAGCCAGTAAATTTGTATAGTGGTGAGTAGGTAGAAGAAACATGAGAAAAGAATGAATGTTTTCTCTAGACATCTGGTCTTCCAGTAGCCTATGGAGGAAAGGTCTCAGATACAAGATCCTCTTGAATATGAAAACTTTGAGAAGCTAAAAATGTTGCAACAATAGATATAGTCAAACCTACATGATACTACAGTCACAACACCTGACTATATCATCCATGCCCGAGCTTTCAGATTCATAAGAAAGTAAATGAAAGGAGAAGTTGGCGGCCATTAAACAAGAAGTCTCAAATAATAGTCATAACCAAAGAACTAGAGGCCTCATTAAAAAATTACAATCAGGAGTGTAACTCTACCATAGACACTAACCAAAATGGAAAAAATGCCTGCAAATACTTAGAACTGGCTCCATCCTGTTAAAGGCACGATCATGTCATGAGTTTAAGGTTTTGCATTGGTGAGTTCCTCTATCAGGATGTGCATGCAGACGTTGGTCAGACTGCCCATGCAGTCTTCTGTCAGACACGATCTCTGTCAAACTGGACTGACAGTATTCTTCCATGATTTATCCCCTTCTGGCCTTATATTTATCGAAGGAGATGATGTCTCACCCACCATCCTTTCTTTCATTAAATACTTCATCAATATCAAAGAGTCCCAAGTCAACTTTGCATCTGAATAACATGGTGGTATTCTCTTGGTTGTATGTTTCTTGTATGAAATGATATAAGGGGACCCAGATAGCGAACGTGGATGAGGATCTGGCAGGGACGATGGCACCATCGATGTGGAGGTGAGACAAAAGGCACCCATGTGGATATACGTGGTAGATGGAAGGTGACCCGGAAAGTACGGGTGGCGGAAAACATGGGTGTTGCACTGGGACAGGACAATGATGAAGTGTCACGAGGTGATGATGTGGGGGTAGAGGAAAGGTCATGGAAACAGACAGGATGGGGACCATCTGCCTAGAAGGAGGTGAGTGGTAGAACACCTGGAAGGAGATGGTAGGTGGGAGTGATAAGGGGACATGGTCTAAAGGTGAGTGGAGGAAAATTGTACCATAATGAGATGAGGAGCGAGAGTGGTCAATGTGATGAGAGACAGAGTGGGAGACAGATGTTAGCAGGAGGCGAGAGTGGTAAGAGGTGGTGGTAAGCAGTCTACTCGGAGGAGGTAGGAAATGGTAAGAGGTTTTAGGCGAGGGGGGTCTGTGTTAAGAAGAGGGAGACACATTAGTGAGGGCCCCGCATTTTAAAACCACAAAATCAGACCCCCNCAGAGGGGGGGGGGGGGTTCGATATGCCTCCTGTGCCATAGATCTAGGTGTGTGGATCTCAGTCACCCAGATCTACACGTCGCTTAGCGTGATGTGCCTGCGCACATAGAACTTAGGATAAGTGTGTTTTTAACCCATTTCTTGCCATTTTTTCGCCAAAGGGGTCCATTTCTTAGGAAAACACCCTCCCCCCCCCAAATTAATGTGATAACAGGTGCCATATGGGCCTTTCAAATTTTTTTTATGAGTCCAAACAAAGAAAACTCGGGGGTTTTCATGTTTAGAGAATCTAAAAAACACTTAAAGAAAACTCCAAAATGTCATTTTTCATAAATTAGTGTGACGAGGCCGAAAAATAGATAATATATCGCTCATCAGATGTTTTCTTCAAATACTTTTACGAGCGTGAAATGGACAAGGTCCCTCGGCTATCTTTTCATGTTTAGGGATATTTAAAAGAGATTAAACGATACTCCTCAGGGTTTGTTTTTCGTATTATCAATGCGATTTTGAAAAAATGATAAAAGGTTACTCGATTACATTCTCATGGTTTCACGAGCGTGAGAAAAAATTAAGACTATGCTCGGATTTTTTCCTAAAAAACCCTAAACGTATATGTACATAAGAAAAACACACAAAAACGACCAAAAATGGATGATCCATGTCAAACGTCCCGTCCTTAGATCTTTCAATCTCTAATAGAGACACTTTGCAAAGTTCAATAGACTTAGGGCATAGGTAAAAATATTCAAAAATTAATTTAAATTGCAATTAAAATGGTAAAAAGTGAATGAAATAGGTCAAAATAGCCCATTTACCATTTCATTTTGCAATTTCACCCAAATAGTGCCAAAACCCCTCATTTTCTTCCAAATTTAAAGCGGCGATTTCAGAGAACTTGGTGGACCATTTCGTGAACCGCTTCCATAAAAAAGGTATTCTCCTTCCCCTTTCTCTTTTCATGGTTTAAATTTTCATTTTAAATGGTTTATTTTTTATTTATGGTCGATTTTTTGGGAGTCATTGCATTTTGAGATCGTCGCAGGCCCACGCTATCATGAACTAGGATGATCCAAAATCATCACAAGGGACACACAACCAGGGTGCGACGACGTTTCTCTGTGTAACAGAAATCCCCTCTGACGACCGTAACTCAAATTTTGAAAAACAAATGAGCTAGGAAAACTTCCAAGTTTTGATTTTTGATGAATTTAATCATCCTTTGATGTTGTTTGGCAGGTTTTCCTTAGTCAATATGCTCGAGTGGAAGGAACGTGAAAAGGAGGAAGAAGACTAATATTTCGGGAATGACCTGGGCACTATCATGGCACTCCAGGAGTGTGGTTTGCACAAAAAATTCAAAGTTCAGGGCATCAGAGCCCAACTGAGGCTATTGGAGTACCTAGTCCACATGTGGGACATGAATGAAAAATAATTTCATGTGGGTGTGCATAAACTTACCTTGGAGATAGATGAAATTTACTTTTGACAGGGTTATCTCGTCGAGGCTCTCGGGTATCACTCTCGGGAAGAAGGGGTGGACAAGAACCCATGGACTATTACATTTCACATCACTACATGTCAGGTATATAAAAGCATAGTGGCAAGGTTTCCATTAGGGATGTTTGAGATTTACCAGTGATAACTATCCTCTACACTATCACCTGGATGGCAGGGAGTGCAGATCCCCACATGGATTTACAAATCCACTTTCATTACGCTATAGAGTGTATGGAGCCCCGAGTCTTCAATTGGTGCGAGGGTCTTTTGAAGAATATGAAAAACAACTGACAAAGTGTTGGAACGATTGATTGAAACAGTTTGTCTATGGATCCATTTTGAAAAATGACAGAGCAGATGATTCTATTAATTTGTTGCTTGAGAAAGCTCTCACACAACAGAGGAATGAAATGATGGATCATTTTCCCCATATCCTTCAATAATTGTTGATAACAACCACGCGTCTTCATCAAGCAACCACTTTGGAGGCACCTCACCTTTCAAGGTACAAGTTAATTTTGATATCCCCATATTTGAAGGACATATAGATGCATATGCCCTAGAAAAAAGGTTAAATATGTTAGTAGGTTATTTCTTTGTTCACAATTTTTCTGACATGGAAAATATCACCTTCACACTCCTTAAATCTCCCCCCCATGTCAAACATTGGTGGTAAACTTACTGGGAGAAAAGTTCAATAGAGGATTCTAGACTCTGGAATATATGGGGTCGATCCCACTTTGTATTCTTTTGTGGATGCGGTCAAGGAAAAATATTACCATGTTCATAACTATGATGACCAGTACATATATGGACCCTGTTACATCAAGAGAGGGGCCAAGTAGTGTCGGAGTTCACCAACACTTTTCATACCTTGCACACCAAGCTAGGTATAAGATATCCTGAGTGGCATTTGGTTGTGAAATGTCGTGGGGCTCTACACAGGTACATCAAAACTGAAATGGAGTTTCTAGACATCTCATCATTGGGAGTTGCTTATCGATATGTTGCCCAAATCGAGAATAAATTTAGGCACTAGAACAAACTTGATTTTAGGTTTTCAAATCCACAACAACCAAAGTATGATAAAGACGACCCTAACAAATAGCCTGCTGAAAACCAGTCCAAGCCATAGGAAAAGAAGGGTCATGGGAAGACAAAGAAGAACACTGGAAAGTGGTTTGATTTCCAAAAAATACCCTGGCACAACATCGATGAATGTCGCTCAAAATATTCATTGGTTATAGAGATCAAATACGAGTCAAACCCTGATTCAGAATCTGATTAAAACAAATACTAGTAGAAGATAGATCATCGACGCAGACCCCATTTCTAATGTCGCAACTGAAACAATTCAAGCAAAATAACCAACATATCCTAAGGAGGGGGGGTGCCTATTTCATTCACATATGTGGGTGAAGGGGACCCCATTTCATTTCATTTTTGGTAGAGAAATCCAAAAGAACCTCATCTCAATAGAGGTCATCAAACAGTTGGGATTGTTGACAACACCACACCCGCAACCATACAACATCAAGTGCCTTCGCCAAGGACAAGATCTCTGTGTCAACCAATAGTGTCGATTCTCATACGGAATCCAACCCTTCAAGGATGAGGTATTATGTGATGTTTCCCCATTGGATTTATGTGGTGTTGTTTTGGGCCAACCATATACGTGGAAGCGTCATGTTATTTATGAGTCTTGACCTCGTAGTGTCATTGTTACTCTGGGGGGTCATATATACAGGATACCGGAGGTATTTCCAACTATTGTCCCACCTAAAGAGTGTTGCAAGCTAGTATCGCATACTACAAAATTCATCTTCTTCACAATTTTTTCAAAAGATGAACAGAAGAACAACACAACCATTGCAGCCTGAGTCCAAGCACCTTCTACCCAGGAGAAGTAGGTTGAAAAGATTGAATAAAAGTGTAAGGATTCCTTCCACACATATTCATATCATGTATCCATAATGGTTCAAAAGGTCCAACCCTTCCAGCCATAGGTTCTTGACAGCCTTAAACAAGCTAAGTAGCGCAACTTCTCCAGCAAGGCAAGCAACTCATCGAGATGCAGATTCAACAAACGATTTTCCCTCTCCCTGGGGCACTCAACATAATGGATACCATTGCTTCCTAAGGAGACAGGATTGTTCTAGGTGGATATCGGTGTCCACCCAGCTATTCCAACTGGATCAAAAAATTCTTCTAGAAATTTACTATTTTTAGCAGTTTTCCGATTCCTAAAATTTCGGGGCCATTTTGAGGGTCTAAATGAAAGTTTTTCAGGATCAATCACCTCAATAATGGCCACAAGGTTTGACTGAGCCCCAAAAATGAATCTCCTTGGTGATACATTTCCAACGAGTTATCGTGCACCCCAAACGTAGATCGTATGCCAAAGTTAAGCCCCCGAGAAGTTGATACACCAAATTACCCAAAACGGGGTCCACAAAACTTTTGGATTTTCATCTTCTGGGGTTAGGGTTTTGGATTTTATTTATGTTAAAAATGAATTTAGAGCCTCATTTTAATAATCATCTTCTTGTGAATGTGAGTAGTCATCACATCTCTTCTCAGAGATAAGCTTCCACCATTCTAGCGAGTCTTTCATTGTGTATTTTTACAGTCTTGTATGTTTCACTCATTAATATAAATTGTGTATTATTGTATCTCTGTGTTTATGGTTATATATATAATAAATATATGTTATATTATTGGATATATGATATATCTATGTACATTTTGTTATTATATCTCCGCTCTCATTTTGTGCCGAAAATAATCTGGATCAATGATATCATAGCAGGCTGCTCTTGATCGTTTTTTTTAGTGCATGTCTCCGATGAGGTCTGAATATAGAAAGTTGGGTCTCGAGATTGTATCTCTTGAGGAAAATCGCTCTCGCACACACTAGAAACCCTCCATGGTGGAAGAAAATAAAAACAACAGAGAAGACATTTATATTAATATGTTGCTTGAGCAATCTCTCATGTGACAGATGGACGAAATAATGGAGAATTTTTTCCGCATCCTTCAACAACTGCCGATAAAAACCGGCACGTATTCATCAAGTGGCCACTTTGTAGGAACCTTTCCTTTCAAGGTATAAGCTAATTTTGATATTCCCATATTTGAAGGATAAATAGATGTAGATTCCCTAGAAAAATGGTTAAATCTGCTATAAGGTTATTTCTTTGTTCACAATTTTTCTGAAAGTGAAAATATCACCTTCTCACTCCTTAAAGATCTCCCTCATGTCAAACATTGGTGGAAAACTTACTGGGAGCAAATTTCCACAGAGGAGTCTGGAATATATGAGGTTGAGCCCACTTGATATTTTTTGTGGATGAGGTCAAGGAACAATATTACCCTATTGGTAACTATGATAACCAATACATGATATGGACCATGTTGCATCAAGAGAGGGACCAAGCAGTGCCGAATTTCACCAACACCTTTCATACCTTGTGCACCAAGATGGGTATCAAATATTTTGAGCATAATTTGGTTTTGAAATACCGTGGGGCTCTACACAGGTACATCCAAACTGAAATGGAGTTTCTAGACATCTCATCACTGGGAGATTCCTATCAGATCAAGCATAAATTTAGGCACCAGAACAAACAAGAGTTCAGTTCTAAAAATCTACAACAACCAAAGTATGATAAAGACATCCCTAACAAAAATCCTATCAAAAACTAGTCCAAGCCACAAATAAAGAAGGGTCACAGGAAGACGAAGAAGAACACTGGAAAGTGGTGTGATTTCCATAAAATCCCCTAGAAAAACACCAATGAATTTCTCTCAAAATAGTCATTGATGGTCGAGATCAAAGACAAGGAGATGAACCCTGATTCAGAAAATACTAGTAGAAGATAAATCATCGAAGCAAACCCCACTACTATTGTTGTGACCACAACAATTCAACTAGAAGAACCAACAAATCCTAAGGAGGGGGAGCACCTCTTTCATTCACAGATGTAGGTGAAGGGGAATATGTTTCATTTCATTGTTGATAGTGGAAGCTAGAAGAACCTCATCTCAATATAGGTTGTCAAACAGTTGGGATTGTCGACAACACCAGACCCGCAACCATACAACATCGGGTGGCTTCACCAAGGATGATATCTTCGTGTCAGCCAACTGTGTCGATTGTCATACAAAATCCATCCCTTCAAGGATGAGGTATTATGTGATGTTTCCCCACTAGATTTTTGTAATGTTCTTTTGGGCCAACCATATATGTGGAACCTCCATGCTATTTATGAGTCTCGACCCATATTATCATTGTTACTCTCGGGGGTCATCTATACAAAATACTAGAGGTAGTTCCAACTACTTTCCCACCTAAATAGTGTCGCAAGGTAGTATCTCATGATTAAAATTTAAGCTTCTTCATAGTCTATTCAAAAGATGAATAGAAGAACACCACAACCACTATAGCCTCAATCTAAGTACCTTCTATCCAGTAGAAGCAGGTCGACAAGATTGAAGTGAAGCGCAAGGATTTATTATGCACATATTCATCTCATGTAGCCAGCCTAGTTTAAAAGTTACAAACCTTCCAGCCATAGGTTTGTGTCATCCTTCAACAAGATAAACAACGCAACTTCTCCAGCAAAGCAAGCAACTCATCAAGATGCAGATTCAACAAACACTTTTCCCTCTCCCCGGGCACTCAACGCAATGGAGAAAATTTCTTCCTAATGAAAGAGGATTGATCGAGGTGGATATCGGTGGCCACCCACCTATTACAACAAGATCAAAAAAACCTTCTACCAATTTACTATTTTTAGTAGTTTTTCGGTTCTTAATCTTTTGGGGCCTAAATGAAGGTTTTTTGGGATAAAACATATCAATGATCGCCACAAGCTTTCATTGAGTCCACAAAATGAATATCCTCAACGATAAATTTCCAACAAGCTATCGTGTTCCCCAAACGGAGATTGTATCCCAAAGTTACGCCTGCGGGGATTTGATACACCAAACTACCCAAAATGGTCTCCACAAAACTGTTGGCTTTTCATCTTCCAGGTTTAGGGTTTTCGATTTTATTTATGTTAGAAATTCCTTTACATCCTCATTGTAATAATAATATTCTTGTGAATGTGAGTAGCCATCACATCTCTTCTTAGGGGAAAGATTCCACCATTCTAGCAAGAATTTCACTCTATATTTTTACAGTCTTGTACATTTCGTTCATTATTAGAAATTGTGTATTACTGTATCTTTGTCTTTATGCTTATATCTCTTATAAATATATGTTATTTTATTGGATATCTGATATATCTCTATAGATTTCATTATTATATCTCCGCTCTCATTTCGTGTCAAAAATAATCTGGATCAGTGGTATCAAAGCAGGCTTCTCTTGATCATTTTTTTCAGTGCATGTCTCCGACGAGGTATGAGTATAGAAAATTTGGACTCGAGCTTGTATCTCTTGAGGACAATTTCTCTCACACACCCAAGAAACCCTCCATGGCAGAAGAAAATAAAAATTACATACCCCCTCCCCCTAATACCACTTACCACCCCAGGCGGGTCCGAAATACCACCTTCCCCTCCAAAAACCATTTCCCCCCTAATCAAAAATCGCTTTCACACAGTTTTACCACCTATATTCTGAGAGCATTTCTGGAATTTTGAAAAACCAAGAGATGTTTTTCTGTGAAACGGATTGAAGAACAATAACCTCACTCATTTTTTGCACAGGCATAAGGAATTGGGAGAATAAAATCCATCTCTGAGCACTATTTTTCGGGCTTCCATTTTTCCTAATTTTGTCATGTTTTTGCGGCAGATGTTTTGGAAATATGGAGATGAATTTGGAAACATCGAGAGAGATTTTTACTCAGGATAGACTCATCTACAATAAACCCTTAACGTTTTTGTACAACTATCATATTTTGGGAGATACAATTGTCTGATTTGACCCCTATTTTCAGCAGTCTGACCCCTTTTTTCATGGAAGACAGTTCAAAAATTTGAGGGATCAAATTGAAAGATGGAAATGAAATCAATGGAATGAATACACTTGATGGCTAAAGATCATCATTCAATCACCGTATCCAAAATAATTTCCCAGTTTCTATAGAAACAAGCTCGGTCAACATCAGAAGATCAACAACACAATAGAACTTGAAGACATGTTTTCAACAACCTCCATTAAATTAAGCACCAGAAATATGAGAAGATCCACAGGATCTCTATATTTTTGTAATCTGAACTCTTTGTAAGAAACTTATAAATACTTCTAATTACGAAGTGTGAAGGGTTGATCAGTTGGGACATGTTAGAAGGACAGGACCAATATTGTAAAGCAATTCACAGAGCCCCTTAATCAAATTTCAGTGATACAAGACAAGCCTTCCAGGATTACTGTGGCATATCTATTTGGTGAAGTGTCTCTTCTATAATATTTTTCCCCTATTACATATTGTTTTATTTCTGAATTATTCAATGGAATATTAAGATCATAATTTTTTCAAAAGTACACTTTGTTTCTTGCGTTTGGATAATTTTTATGTTTTCTGCTAGAGGATTAGTTCCAGAATTATTAATTGCTCTGGTACAATATTCTCTTCTCATCTTTTCTTTCACATCATTCAATAATCTCAAGAATCCAACAAAGGTGTCTACCATGCCCTGTAAGTTTTCCTATAGAACCTGCCTTCATTGAATTAGTCCTCTTTGACTCCATTGCCCAGTGGTCTTACCTTCATGTTCCAGCCAACCAATTTAAAAACCCAAACCATGTACTATCATAACTAGCCTAAAATTCCTAGCAAACAAAGCTAAACCATACAGAGAGATCCCTCTCTTAGTCTTGGAGGGCTAGATCCTTGACTCCAAAGTGTTTTTGTAGTTACCTCTGCCCATTTCTTCTTCAGCCTAAGAAATTACAGAGTGATAACATAGTGGCGACCATATTGGGGATTGTTCCTCAGAAAAGTGTATCAAGTTATAGATATGATCACTGATGGTGCACAGTGATCAGACACAAGAAGACTAAATCATCCACCTAGCGACTCCAATAAACTTCATATCAGTTCCAATTTAAATACTCCACTGGAGGAAGAACCTGAAACATGACCAGACAATCTGAAAATATCATGTATTTAAGCTGGAAGTTTATCTAAGATGTGATAGGTTTTATTTTTAATTATTTCTTCCCTTCTCATGATCCTGATCTAGATGATACTTCCAAGATTTATGAAGAACATGGTCAACCTGATGAGCCTCAAGAGGTTAAGCCTAGTGTTACGATCCCTGTGCATACTCCTACACCTGTAAAAATCCAAGATAGAACAAAGCCTCTTATCTTACCTCCCATACTCCATGATTTCCCTACCAATTACTTCAAATATCTTCCCAAATTTGATGGAGAGTATGGCTACATCACTGCTGAGAAACACATTCAAGGTTTTGAAAATTATCTTGACCTTTTTGAGGTGGAAAAAAGTGATGTTAGTATTAGGTTTTTTTCTTTATCTTTGCAAAGTAGAGCTACAAAATGGTATAAATATTTTTTATTTGCAAGCATCAGTGATCTCAATTAGTTTGTGAATTTTTTCTTGGATCAATGGCTGATCAAGAGGAATCCCTTCCTCATTTTGGAAGAATATGATCACTTGAAAAGACAGCCAGGAGAAACAGTGCAACAATATTCAGCCAGATTCAATCAATTCTACCATTCAATGCCTATTGATATAAAGCCTCCTCGTGATTAATCTCTCTTACACTATCCAGATGCCTTTGATTGAAAAATGTCATTTGAGTTGAGGGAAATAAACACCACAACACTCAAAGAAATGAAAGATAGTGCAATAAGTGTGGAATCCCATTTGTTGATCAAAAGGTCAAAGTTGGAGCCAGAATACAGAAAGAACAAAGAAAAGGAGCATCTGACATCCTCAGAAGTGAAGCTAGACATTCTGGCAATCACCATGGAATAAATGTTACACAAGATTAGCATAAGAGAAAAACTTGTCGTTCAAGGGAATCATGTTCCATTGATTATAGAGAAAGAAAGGGTCATTGTTCCCAAACACTTTGTAGCTCACCCTTGGTATCATGGATTGGAAAATGATCATTTCATGTATTCAATTCACAACATAGTCAAAGATGAAACTCCAACTCATCTTGTAGAAGAGCCATCTCCTGATCTGATGTGTATGATTGATGACCTTTCTTACCTGGATAATCTACCCAAGTATGATCGGTATGATGATGATTACGTGGTTGAAATAGATGTTGATTGTTCAAAGAAACCAATGGCATGCTTGTGGGAGAAGGAAGCTCAGTTACAGATCAAATATGACAATCAACCTTTGCACAACAATTATGACAACAATGAGTAAAATACAACAAATATTAGAGTAAGTGAAAGATATATGCCTTTATGTTTCTCTTCATTTCAAATTCTGAGAGAAAATCATAAGCAAATTGTCAATAGTAGGGATGGAGAATGTTATGAGGAATTAGTGGGAGATGTCATTGATGACATAAAAGTTTTTCTTGATCCAAATTTACAGCCCCTGAGTTACATTGATCTTCAAAGAGAAGATGAATTAATGCATTATAACTATATACAATTAACCTGCAATTCATTTAAATTTTTGAACAAAAATTTTAATCATATCATGGATGATAAGGAAACAACAAATATGGAATTTGTATTGGAACCAATAAAATAGTCATCTCAGTCTTTGCAAGATCCAATAACTGATGTGTTGGATAACTTTATTGATATTGAGAGGGGGGTGAATCAGTATCAAGTACAATTTAAAACATTTTTCAACTTATACTTAAACCATTCAATTATATCCAATGAGAAATGATCAATATTATAAGAGTTACACCAATACACCACAATACACCATGCACACTATATGAGAAATAATCAATAGTTATTGTACAAGGGAAGTAATGACTTACAAAGGTAGCTACTGTTGAAAATACTAAAACAACTGAGAGGGGGCGGGGGTGAATCAGTTGTATATAAGCTTAAACAATTTTATACTTATTAAACCATTATTAATCTTTCTTCATGTGGTCATCAACAATGTACAACATATGAACAGTAAAAGTAAAAACCATCAGTCACACATGAAGTACACACAGAGACAGAGTTTCACGAGGAAACCCATAAAGGGAGAAAACCTCTTCTTCTTCAAAATGATAGGCAGTCTTTTGAAGTTCTGTACATCATTTACAATTGAGCACCAACTCAATGTGAGGCTGCTACCTCTGTCTTACAAGTTGCAACTTGTTTGAGAGCTCCAACTCTCTAGTTTCTCTAGCACCCACTAGAAGGAAGCACCAACTCCCTAATTATTCCAGCACCAATTGGATGGAAGCACCAACTTCCTGAATATTCCAGCACCAACTGGATGGAAGCTCCAACTTCCAGTTACACAGGCTCCAACCGGCATAACAGAGAACACATGTTCTCCCTAGCACCACCGTTCCACCCTGGTTTCTCTGGCTGCAACCAGATGGAAGCTACAACTTCTTGTGTTCAAGCACCCACTTGAACTTCTGAGGACTACAGTCCTCCCGAGCACCTCCCAACCACCCTTAAATATCAAATAATGAACACACAGACAATTACACAGATAAATCAATTCTTACCAATCTTTCTTTGTAT
>ML795147.1:201311-223895 GCA_009831015.1 Picea engelmannii
ACATGTAGGCCCTGAAAATAATTAAAGAAAATAATTACAAAATAAGAAAGTGTCAGGTCGGCCCTAATGTTAAAAGGAAGTGACATAAATGGTATAAATAAACATCATTATACATTCATTTGATACAAGTCGAATTTCAGAGGCAAGAAGAAGTAAAAGAAGGCCGGATTTCAAGGGAGGATGAAGTCTTTTGGTGATGTGTTCTAAGGTATGTTATTTTCAGTTCATATTACCATTTTTTCTATAACTTATTTTCTAGAAAGATTCAGATGGTGAAATCGCTATGGTATTGATACAACATATCAAGGTACCTATGGTAAAAAGTTCAACTCTTTATTCACTATAATTATGGAGATACACTCTGTGGAATATAGGGTTTGTGACCAGTCCTGAAACTAGTCAATAAACAGGTGTTCTGGGTAAAACGGTCATAACTTCTTCATACAGACTCCAAATGCAGTGGGACCACTTCCATTCAAAAGAGTATGGACTGTATTTTCTTGTGTACAAGTTTCAGAATCCGATGTTAAATATTGAGCGCGGGGCATGCTGTACAAGTTGGGTCTTCTGAACATACTAGAATTGAATAAAGTCTACCATTCTTTCTATAACCTCTTTTTGGGGAGGATTCAATGAGTGAAAATTAGAAGAGTTTTAGAGAATACATTGAGTAACATTATCTACAGGATCAGAGTACTCCAAGAATTGAATAATTGCAGAAATTGAAGAAGTCTCAGAAAACATTATCAGGTTCGATGTGATGATTGGTTGATGGTGATGATTTAATGTAAAGTTTTATTATCTCTCATATATTCTTGGGTGGAAGGAAGGGGAAAGGATAGAGAGTTCAAGTCTCTCTTGATAGTGGAGGATTGTATCTTCCTCTTGGAGGTTTATCCCTCCCTTTACATTTGGAATTTGTAGCTACCTTTGGAAGTCATTACTTCCCTTGAACAAAAACTATTGATTATTTCTCATATATTGTGCATGGTGTATTGTGGTGTATTGGTGTCACTCTTATACTATTGTTCATTGTTCATTGGATATAATTGAATGGTTTAAGTATAAGTTGAAAAAGGTTTTTAAATTGTACTGGATACTGATTCACCCCCCTCTCAGTATCAACAAGTGTATCTCCATAATTATAGCTAATCAAGAGCTGAAAATTTTACCACAGGTACCTTGATATTTCTTATCAATACCATAGAAATTTCACCATCTGAATCATTCTAAAAATTTATAGCGAAAATGGTAAGATGACCTGAAAATAACATACCTTAGAACACATCACCAAAAGACTTCATCCTCCCTTGAAATTCGGCCTTCTTTACTTCTGATTTCCTCTGAAATTCTACTTGTGTGTCAAATGAATGTATAATGATATTTATTTATACCATTTATGTCACTTCCTTTTAACATTAGGGCCAACCTGACACTTTCTTATTTTGTAATTATTTAATTTATTAATCTTCAGGGCCTACATGTACTTCCTTCTTCAATTCATTTATCCTCAACCATGAGGATCCACATGACGTGCCACATACCACCCAAAACAACATGATGTATACTTTCCATCCATGGGTCTTTTATCTACATGTTCATTTTCCTTCATGTCCAAATACCTTCATCAATCTTGCGGTCCAAAACCCATGACTAGGGTTGACATCAATGACAACAACCAATCTTCCAACAGAATTGTGTTGTCATATTCATGGTTCATTTGCCAGTTACGAGATTAAAAGCATATATGATCAGGACATTATTAGGCAATCAGTTGCATGGCCTAGTTTAGGAGAAGTCTCATTACCAAATTCTTATCAAAATCTGCAGTCAAATCAGAATTTGCATGATGACACAAACATCATAAATACAATAATAAATTATGATTTGGAATTGGATGAATTTGAATACCAAGGGATAGGTCATGTCTTTCATGATCCTATAACTATCTATATGGAGGAGCTTTTCACTTCATAATTCCAATTGATTTCTAGTGCCTCTTTAGTTTTTCATATATCTAAAGCTCTATGTTATGAAGATCATGATGAAAATTAGTTCCTAGTGCCCTTACAAGCTCTAACTCTGAGTTTTGTCAAAAACAGTGAAAGAGATAAGGTATTGGATAAAATATTTGATTGGTTATATTGGATATTTTATATCCCCTTAAACCAAGCATTCAGTGTTAGAAAATGATTGTACATAAATAATCTTACCAGGTAAGCATCTTTGCAGCAGTCGGTTTTACAGTGTACAAATAAGCTCAGGGTTGTGAGCACTTTTCCAACATTTTTTCAATTCAGTTCAGATTTTGGTATACATATCAGTTTTCTCCTTAAGGTTCAGTCACATAGGATCAGAATAGATGCAAGTTATAGAATAAATTTTTGAGCTTAGCCCAATGGATAAGGCACTGGTCTGCCTATTCAGAGATCTGTGGTTCTTGACACCTCCTGCGGAGCTGTCATCCCCCATTGGAGCCTATGTTAGGGTCCTATAAATTATAGGAATTCTGATTATTCAGTTGCGATCTATTATTTCTCTCATGAAAAAAACTCCTGGCTTCCCTAGTTTCCTTGGATAGTTTGGCCTCTCCCACCATCCATTTTACTCAATTCTTCATTCACTTCTACGCCACTTACTCCCCTTTCCATTCATTTTTTGGGTCACGTCTCATCCACCATTCTTTCCATTACACCATCCAATACATCTTTCCCCTAGCTAATTTCATCCCTACATGAAATGATGTTAGGTAACTAGGGTTAAATTAACAAAAATAACTAGTCTAATAAATCATTAGATAACCTAGGATAATTAATAATAAAGATTAATTAGTAGGTTAGTATAAGGTTAGAAATTAGATTAGTTTAATAGGATAATTAATAATAAATAATTAATTTGTTTAAATTAATAGTGTTAATAATTAGTAATTAGATTAGTAATTGGGTTCAGCTAATAATTAATTTTAAATAAATATTTAATAAATAATCAATAAACAAAAACATTATAAAAAATTTAATAATTAAAAAGCATTTCAAAAACAAATTATAATAACGCAATAAAAACTATAAAATAAAATTAACAAAAATAAAAACATTAAACAAAATACATATAAAACAAAAAACAAATAAAAACAATAAAAAACGAAACATTAAAAATAAAACATAAAACAAAATTAAAATTAAAATGAAAACACCTAAAAAAAATCAAATAATAAAAAAACAAATAAAAATAAACAAAACATTAAAAATAAAAACAAAATAAACTATTCCCCTCCCGTACTTCACACATCCTAAAAAATTAATCAAAGCACATAATCTTTTATGAACCCCCTGTCCATCCTAACTTTAACGAGGGGGGGGTCTGGAAAAAGTGGTTTCCACTTGGACACTTATCAGCCTCACATCTTACCAGACCCCCTCCCCCTAATAACACTTACCACCCCAGGGGGGTCCTGAATACCACCTTCCCCTCCAAAAACCATTTTCCCCCAAATCAAAAACCACTTTCGCACAGTTTGACCACCTGTTTTCCGAGAGAATTTTCGGGAAAACCTGAAGGAATTTTGAAAAACCAAGACAAGGTTTTCTCCACAATGGACTGAAGAACAATAACATCTCTCAAGTTTTTCATAGGTATCAGGAATTGGGATAATCAAATCCATCTCTGAGCACTAATTTTTGGGCTTCCATTTTTCCTGTTTTTGTCATGTTTTTGCAGAAGATGTTTTGGAAATATGGAGATGCATTTGGAAAAACCGAGAGAGGTTTTTACTCATAACGAACTCATATACAATAAAATATTTCATTTTTTTCATAAAATATTGTATTTTGGTAGATACAAGTGTCTTCGTTGACCCCTATTTTCAGCAATCTGACCCCTTTTTTCATGCGAGACAGTTCGAAACTTTGAGGGATCAAATTGACAGATGAAAATGAAATCAAAGGCATGAAGACACCTGACAGCTGAAGATTAACAGTCAATAACCGAATCCAGACTCTACTGCCTAATTTCTGCAGAAACAATATTAGTCAACATCAGAAGATCAATAACACAACAGAAATTGAAGACATGTTTTTAACAACCTCCATTAAATTAAGCACCAGAAATCCAAGAAGATCCATAGGATCTCTATATTTTTTTAATCTGAACTCTTTTTAAGCAACTTATAAATACTTATAATTACGAAGTATGAAGGGTTGATCAGTTGGGATCTGTTAGAAGGATAGGAAAAATATTGTAAGTTGGGTCTCAATATTATCTCTCTTGAGGAAAATCGCTCTCGCACACCCTAGAAACCCTCCATGGAAGAAGAAAATAAAAAAAACAGAGAAGATGATTCTATTAATCTGTTGCTTGAGAAATCTCTCATGCAACAAATGGATGAAATAATGGAGAATTTTTCCCACATCCTTCAACACCTGTCGATAAAAACCGACATGTCTTCATCAAGCAGCCACTTTGTAGGAACCTCTCCTTTCAAGGTAGAAGTTAATTTTGATATTCCCATATTTGAAGGACAAATAGATGTAGATTCCATAGAAAAATGGCTAAATCTTCTAGAAGGTTATTTCTCTGTTCACATCTTTTCCAAAAGGGAAAATATCACCTTCTCACTCCTTAAACCTCTCCCTCATGTCAAACATTGGTGGGAAACTTACTGGGAGCAAAGTTCCACAGAGGAGTCTGGAATATATGGGGTCGAGCCCACTTGGGATTTTTTTGTGGATGCGGTCAAGGAACAATATTACCCTATTGGTAACTATGATAACCAATACATGAGATGGACCACATTGCATCAAGAGAGGGACCAATCAGTGTCGAAGTTCACCAACACCTTTCATACCTTGCGCATCAAGCTAGGTATCAAATATTTTGAGCGGAATTCGGTTTTGAAATACTGTGGGGATCTACACAAGTACATCCAAACTGAAATAGATTTTTTGGACATCTCACCACTGGGAGCTTCCTATCGATATGCTATCAAAATCGAGCATAAATTTAGGCACAAGAATAAATGGGAGTTCAGGTCTACAAATCCACAACAACCAAAGTATGATAAAGACGGCCCTAACAAACAACCTATCGAAAACTAGTCCAAGCCACAAAAAAAGAAGGGTCACGGGAAGACAAAGAAGGACACTAGAAAGTGGTGTGATTTCCATAAAATCCCCTAGAAAAACAACGATGAATTTCTCTCAAAACAGTCATTGGTGTTTGATATCAAAGATAAGGAGTCGAACCCTGATTCAGAATATGATTCAGAAAATACTAGTAGAAGATAAATCATCGACGCAGACCCCACTACTAGTGGCGTGACCGCAACAATTCAACCAGAGGAACCAACAGATCCTAAGGAGGTGGAGTGCCTCTTTCATACACAGATGTAGGTGAATGGGACTCTAATTCATTTTATTTTTGATAGTGGAAGCCAAAAGAACCTCATCTCAACATAGGTTGTCAAACAGTTAGGATTGTCGACAACACCACACCCACAACCATACAACATTGGGTGGCTTCACCAGGGATGATAAATTCGTGTCAGCCAGCAGTGTCGATTGTCATACGACATCCATCCCTTCAAGGATGAGGTATTATGTTATCTTTCTCCAATGGATTTCTGTAATTTTCTTTTGGGCCAGCCATATATGTGGAACCACCATGTTATTTATGAGTCTCAACCCCGTAGTATCATTGTTACTATGGGGGATCATCTCTGCAATATGCCAGAGGTATTTCCAACTACTGTCCAACCTAAACAGTTCTGCAAGGTAGTATCTCATAGTACAAAACTAAGCTTCTTCACATTTTGTTCAAAAGGTGAACAGAAGAACACCGCAACCACTACAGCCTTAGTTTAAGTACCTTCAATCCAGTAGAAGAAGGTCGACAAGATTGAAGCGAAGAACAAGGATTTATTATGAACATATTCATCTCATGTAGCCATACTATTTTAAAACGTCCAACCCTTCCAGCCACAGGTTTGTGTCAGCCTTCAACAAAATAAACAACGCAACTTCTCGAGCAAGGCAAGCATCTCATCAAGATGCAAATTCAACAAACACTTTTCCTTCTCCGTGGGTAGTCAACACAATGGAGAAAATTTATTCCTAAGGATGGAGGATTGATCAAGGTGGATATCGGTGGCCACCCACCTATTCCAACAATCTCAAAACAACCTTCTGGAAATTTACTATTTTTAGCATTTTTTTCGGTTCCTAAACTTTCGGAGCCTTTTTGAGTGCCTAAATGAAGGTCTTTCGGGATAGAGAACACTAATTATGGCCAAAAGATTTGATTGATCCCCAAAAATTAATCTCCTCAACGATACCTTTCCAACAAGCTATTGTATGCCCCAAACAGAGATCGTATGCCAAAGTTACGCTGTCGGGGATTTGATACACCAAACTACCCAAAACAGGCTCCACAAAACTATTGGCTTTTCATCTTCTGGGGTTAGGGTTTTCAATTTTATTTATGTTAAAAATTCCTTTACAACCTCATTGTAATAATCATATTCTTGCGAATGTGAGTTGTCATCACATCTCTTCTTAGGGATAAGCTTCCACCATTCTAGCGAGCCTTTCACTCTATATTTTTACAATCTTGTACATTTTTCTCATTAATAGAAATTGTGTATTAGTGTATCTTTGTATTTATGATTATATATCTTATAAATATATTTTATATTATTGGATATCTGATATATATCTATACATTTCATTATTATATCTCCGCTCTCATTTCATGCCAAAAATAATATGGATCAGTGGTATCAGAGCAGGCTTCTCTTGATCATTTTTTTCAGTGCATGTCCCCGACAAGGTCTGAGTATAGCAAGTTGGGTCTCGAGCTTGTCTCTATTGAGGACAGTTTCTCTCACACACCCAAGAAACTCTCCATGGAGGAAGAAAATAAAAATGACAAAGTAGATAATTCTATTAATATGTTTCTTGAACAAGCTCTCGTGCGATAGAGGGACAAAATTATGGAGAATTTTTCCCACATCCTTCAATGCCTTCCGATAACATTTTTCACGTCTTCATCAAGCGACCACATTGGAGGCACCTCTCCTTTCAAGGTACAAGTGAATTTTTATATTCCCATATTGGAAGGACAGATAGATGCAGATTCTCTAGAAAAATGGTTAAATCTTCTAGAAGGTTGTTTCTATGTTCACAATTTTTCTAACAGGGAAAAGATAACCTTTGCATTCCTTAATCCTCTCCCCCATGTCAAAAATTGATGGGAAACTTACTGGGAGAAAAGTTCCACAGAGGAGTATGGAACATATGGGGTCGAGCCTACTTGGAATTTTTTTGTGGATGCGATCAAGGAACAATATTACCCTGTTGGTAACTATGATGACCAATACATGAGATGGACCACGCTGCGTCAAGAGAGGGTCCAAGAAGTGTCGGATTTCACCAACACCTTTCATACCTTGCACACCAATATGGGTATCAAATATTCTGAGTGGCATTTGGTTTTGAAATACCAAGAGGCTCTACACAAGTACATCCAAACTAAAATGAAGTTTCTTGACATTTCATCGTTGGGAGTTGCTTGACGATATGCTGTCAAAATCGAGCAGAAATTTAGACACCAAAACAAATAGAAGTTCGGGTCTACAAATATGCAACAACCAAAGTATGATAATGAAGGCCCTAACAAAAATCCTCCTGAAAACAAGTCCAACCCACAGGAAAAGAAGGGTCACACAAAGACGAAGATGGACACTGGAAAGTGGTGTGATTTCTACAAAATCTCTTGGCACAAAACTGATGAATGTCACTCAAAATAGTCATTGGTGGATGATATCAAAGACAAGGAGCCAAACCCTGATTCAGAATTTGATTCAGAAAATAATGGTAGTAGACAGATCATCGACGCATAACCCAATTCTACTTCCATGACCGCAACAATTCAACCAAAAGAACCATCATATCCCGAGGAGGGGGAGTGCCTCTTTCATTCACAAATGTGGGTGAAGGGGACCCCGTTGCATTTCATTATTGATAGTGGAAACCAGAAGAACCTCATCTCAACAGAGTTCATCAAACAGTTGGGATTGTCGAAAACACCGCACACGCAACCAAAAAATATCAGGTGGCTTCACCGAAGATGAGATCTTCGTGTCATCTAGCAATGTCGATTATGATACGACTTCAAGCACTTCAAGGATGAGGTATTATGTGATGTTTCCCCACTGGATGTCTATGACGTTATTTTGGGCCAGCCATATATGTGGAAGTGCCATGTTATTTCTGAGTCTCGACTTTGTAGTGTCATTTTTACTCTAGGGGGACATATCTACAGAATACCAAAGGTAGCTCCAACTAATGTTCCACCTAAACAGTGCCGCAAGGTATTATCTCATACTACAAAATTCATCTTCTTCACGGTCTATTCAAAATGTGAAAAAAAGAACACCACAACCACTACAGCCTCAGTCCAAGCACCTTATATCCAGTAGAAGTAGGTATACAATATTGATGCAAAGCACAAGGATTCATTCCACACAAAATCATCTCATGTAGCCAGACTAGTTCAAAAGGTCCAACCCTTCCAGCCACAGGTTTGTGAAAACCTTCAATAAGCTAAGAAACACAACTTCTCTAGAAAGGAAAGGAGCTCATCAAGATGCAGATTCAACAAACACTTTTCCCTCTCCCCTAGGGACTCAACGCAATGGATACCATTACTTCCTAAGGAGGGAGGATTGATCTAGGTAGATATCAGTGGCCACCCACCTATTCCAACAGGATCAAAATAGTCTTTTGTCAATTTACTATTTTTAGCAGTTTTTCAGTTCCTAAACTTTCATGGCCATTTTGAGGGCCTAAATGAAGGTTTTTCAGGATTGAGCACCTCCAATATTTACAATGGCTCTGATGGATCCCCAAAAATGAATCTCCTTGATGATACCTTTCCAACGATCTATCGTTCACCACAAATGGAGATTGTATGCCAAAGTTACTCCCCTGGGAAGTTGATAAACCAAACTACCCAAAACGAGGTCCACAAAATTGTTGGATTTTCATCTTCCAGGGTTAAGTTTTTGGATTTGATTTACGTTAAAAAGGGCTTGATAGCCTCATTGTAATAATTAAGTTCTTGTGAATGTGAGTAACCCTCACATCTCTTCTCCGAGATACGCTTCCACCATTCTAACGAGTCTTTCACTCTGTATTTTTACAGTCTTGTACATTTCACTCATTAATAGAAATTGTGTATTACTGTATCTCTGTGTTTATGGTTATATCTCTAATAAATCTCTGTTATATTATTGGATATCTAATATATCTCTATACATTTCATTATTATATCTCCGCTCTCATTTCATGCCGAAAATAATACGGATCAGTGGTATCAGAGCAGATTTCTCTTGATTGTTTTTTAGTGCATTTCCCCGACGAGGTTCGAGGATAGCAAGTTGGGTCTCGAGCTTGTCTCTCTTGAGGAAAATCTCTCTCACACACCCAAGAAACCCTCCATGGTGGAAGATAATAAAAAAGAGAGAGCAGATGATTCTATTAATCTATTTCTTGAGAAGGCTCTCACATGTTAGAGGGGCGAAATGATGGAGAAATTTTCCCACATCCTTCAACACCTGTTGATAACAATTGACGCATATTCATCAAGAGGCCACTTTGGAGGCACCTCATATTTCAAGGTGTTAGGGTCCTATAAATTATAGGAAGTCTGATTATTCAGTTTCTATCTCTTATTTCTCTCATGACAAAAAAACTTGGCTTGCCTGGTTTCCTCAGATAGTTTGACCTCTCCCACCATCCATTTTACTCAATTTACCCCCTCCCCCTAATACAACTTACCACCCCAAGGGGGTCCGGAATACCACCTTCCCCTCCAAAAACTATTTCCCCCCAATTCAAAAACCGCTTTCGCACAGTTTGACCACTTGTCTTCCGAGAGAAATTCTGGTAACACCTTAAGCAATTTTGAAAAATTGAAAGAGATTCTTCTCCAAAATGGACCAAAGAACAATAACCTCTCTCATTTTTTGCACAGGTATCAAGAATTGGGAGAATCAAATCTATCTCTGATCACTAATGTTTTGGCTTCAATTTTTCCTCTTTTTGTCATGTTTTTGCGGAAGATGTTTTGGAAAGATGGAGATGAATTTGGAGAACGGATTCATCTACAATAAACTCTTTCAATTTTCGCATAAATATCGTATTTTGGGAGATACAAGTGTATGCGTTGACCCCTATTTTCAGTAATCCGGCCCCTTTTTTCATGGGAGACAGTTCAGAACTTTGAGGGATCAAATTACCAGATGGAAATGAAATCAAAGTCATGATGACACCTGACAAATGAATATTAGCATTCAATCACTAAATCCAGACTCTACTACCCAATTTCTGCAGAAACAAGCTCAATCAGCATCAGAAGATCAACAACACAATATAACTTGAAGACATGTTTTCAACAACATCCATTTAATTAAGCACCAGAAATCTGAGAAGATCCACAGGATCTGTATATTTTTGTAATCTGAAATTTGTAAGCAACTTACAAATACTTCTAATTATGAAGTATGAAAGGTTGATCAGTTGGGACATGTTAGAAGGATAGGAACAATATTGTAAAGCAATTCACAGATCCCCTTTAATCAAATTTCAGTGATACAAGACAAGCTTTTCAGGATTCTTGTGGCATATCTATTTGGTGAAGTGTATCTTATGTAATATGTTTTCCCTATTACATATTGTTTTCTTTCTGAATTATTCAATAGAATATTAATATCATAATTTTTTCAAAAGTACACTTTGTTTATGGCGTTCAGATAATTTTTGTGTTTTCTCCTAGAGGATTAGTTCTAGAATTCTTATTTTCTCTAGTACAATATTCTCTCCTCACATTTTCTTTCATGTTATTCAATAATCTCAATAATCCAACAAAGGTGTCTACCCTACCCTGTTAGTTTTCTTGTAGAACATGCCTTGATTGAATTATCCCTCTTTGACTCCATTTCCCAATGGTCTTCCCTTCCTGTTCAATCCAACCAATTTAAAAAACCAAACCCTGTACTATCATAACTAGCCTAAAATTCCTAGTAAACAAAACTAAATCATACAGAGATATCCCTCTCTGAGTCTTGGAGGGCTATATCCTTGACTCCAAAGTGGTTTTGTAGTTACCTCTGCCCATTTCATCTTCAGCCTGAGAAATTACAGAGTGCTAACACAAGGTACAAGTTAATTTTGATATTCCTGTATTTGAAGGACAGATAGATGCAGATGCTCTAGAAAAATGGTTAAATCTGCTAAAAGGTTATTTATTTGTTCACAATTTTTATGACATGTAAAATATCACCTTCGCACTCCTTAAATCTCTCCCCTATGTCAAAGATTAGTGGGAAAATTACTGGGAGAAAAGTTCCACCGAGGAGTCTGGAATATATGGGGTCGAACCCACTTGGGATTTTGTTGTGGATGAGATCAAGAAACAATATTACCCTGTTGGTAACTATGATGACCAGTACATAATATGGACCACAATGTGTCAAGAGAGGGGCTAAGTAGTTCTAGAGTACACAAACACCTTTCATACCTTGCACACCAAGATGGGTATCAAAGATTTTAAGTGGAATTTGGTTATGAAATATCATGGGGATCTACACAGGTACATCCAAACTGAAATTGAATTTCTATACATCTCATTGCTACGAACTACCTATCGACATGTTGTCAAAATAGAGAAGAAATTTAGGCTCCAAAACAAATGGGAGTTTGGTTCTGCAAATCCACAACAACCAAAGTATGATAAATACATCCCAAACAAACAACTTCCCAAAATCTAATCCAAGCCATAGGAAAATAAGGGTCACGGGAAGACAAAGAAGGACACTAGAAAGTGGTGTGATTTCCACAAAATACCCTGGCACAACACCGATAAATGTCACTAAAAATGTTCATTGGTGGTTGATATCAAAGACAAGCAGTCAAACACTTATTCAAAATTTGAATCAGAAAATACTAGTAGAAGACAGATCATCGACGTAGACCCCACTGCTATTGTCGTGACTGCAACAATTCAACCAGAGAACCAATAGATCCTGAGGAGGGGGATCACCTCCTTCATTCAAATATGTGGGTGAAGGGGATATCATTTCATTTCATTGTTTATAGTGCAAGTCAAAAGAACCTCATCTCAGTAGAGGTCATCAAACATATGGGATTGTCGACAACACCACACTCGCATCCATAAAACATTGGGTAGCTTCGTCAGGGAAGATATATTCATGTCAGCCAACAAATTTGATTTTCACACATCATCCATCCCTTCAAGGATGAGGTATTATGTGATGTTTCCCCACTGGATTCCTATGATGTTCTTTTGGGCCAGTCATGTATGTGGAAGTTCCATGTTATTTATGAGTCTCGACCCGTAGTGTCATTGATACTCTAGGGGGTCATATCTAGAGGATAATATAGGTAGTTCCAACTAGTGTCCTACCTAAACAATGTCACAATATAGTATCTCATACTATAAAATTCAGCTTCTTCACAGCCTGTTCAAAATGTGAACAAAAGAACACCGCAACCACTCTAGCCTAAGTCCAAGCACCTTTTATCTAGCAAAATCAGATCAAAAAGATTGAATCAAAGTGCAAGGATTCCTTCCACACACATTCATCTCATGTATCCATACTGGTTCAAAATTTCCAACTCTTCCAGCCACAGGTTCGTGAAATCCTTCAACAAGATAAGCAATGCAACTTCTCTAGCAAGGAAAGCAGCTCATCAAGATGTAGATTCAGCAAAGGCTTTTACCTCTCCCTCGGGAACTCAATTCAATGGATACCACTGCTTTCTAAGGATAGAGGATTGATCCAGGTGGATATCAGTGGCAACCCACCTATTCCAACTGGATCAAAACAGTCTTTTGGCAATTTACTATTTTTAGCAGTTTTTTAGTTCCTAAACTTTCAGGGCCATTTTGAGGGCCTAAATGAAGGATTTTTTGGATCGATAACCTCAATGATATACTAAATCTTTGATTGAGACCCCAAAATGAATATATTCGATGATAAATTTCCAACGAGCTATCGTGTGGCCAAAATAGATATCATATTCCAAATTTACGCCCCTGGGAAGTTGATACACCAAACTACCCAAAACGGGGTCCACAAAATTGTTGGTTTTTCATCATTCAGGGTTAGGGTTTTGGATTTTCTTTATGTTAAAAATGCCTTTAGAGTCTCATTTTAATAGTCATCTTCTTGTGAATGTGAGTAGTCATCGCATCTCTTCTCTAAGCTAAGTTGTCACCATTCTAGGGAATCTTTTACTCTGTATTTTTACAGTCTTGTACATTTCGATTATTAATAGAAATTGTGTATTATTCTATCTCTGTGTTATTATTGGATATCTGATATATATCTGTATATTTCATTATTATATCTCTGCTCTCATTTCGTGCCGAAAATAATCCGGACCACTAGTATCAGAGTAGGCTTCTCTTGATTGCATTTTTAGTGCATGTCCCTGATGAGGTTTGAGAATAGCAAGTTGGTTCTTGAGCCTGTCTCTCTTGAGTACAATTTCTCTCTCACACCCAAGAAACCATCCATGGAAGAAGAAAATAAAAACGACAGAGAAAACTATGCTATTAATATGTTGCTTGAGCAAGCTCTCACGCGACAGAGGAACGAAATGATGGATAATTTCTCTCACATCCTTCAACGCATGTCGATAATAACCGACACATATTCATCAAGAGGAAACTTTGGAGGAACCTCACCTTTCAAGGTACAAGTCAATTTAAATATTCATGTATTTTAAGGACAAATAGATGCAAATTCCCTAGAAAAATGGTTAAATTTGCTAAAAGGTTATTTCTTTGTTCACAATTTTTCAGATAGGGAAAAGATCACATTCATGCTCCTTAAACCTCTCCCCCATGTTAAAAATTTATGGGAAACTTACTGGGAGAAAATTTCCACAAAGAATTCTGGAATATATGGGACCGAGCCCCCCTTGGGATGTTTTTGTGGATGTGGTCAAGGAACAATATTACCTTGTTGGTAACTATGATGACCAATACATGACATGGACCACGCTACATCAAGAGAGGGGAAAAGCAGTGTCGAAGTTCACCAACACCTTTCATACCTTGTAAAACAAGTTGGGTATCAAATATTTTGAGCAGAATTTGGTTTTGAAATACCGTGGGGCTCTACATAGGTACATCCAAAATAAAATGGTTTTTTTGGACATCTCATCGTTGGAATATGCCTATCGTTATGCTATCAAAATTGAGAAGAAATTTAGGCACCAGAACAAATGGGATTTCAGGTCTACAAATCCGCAACAACCAAAGTATGATAAAGATGGCCCTGACAAACAACCTCTTGAAAACCAGTCCAAGCCACATGAAAAGAAGGGTCACAGGAAGATGAAGAAGGACGTTGCAAAGTGGTGTGATATCCACAAAATCCCCTGGCACAACACTGATGAATGTCGCTCAAAATAGTCATGGTTGGTTGATATCAAAGACAAGGAGTCGAACCCTGATTTGTAATTTGATTCAGAAAATACTGGTAGAAGACAGATCATCGACATAGACCCCACTTCTATTGTCGAGACCACAACAATTCAACTAGAAGAACTAGTATATCCTGAGGAGGGGGAGCACCTCTTTCATTCATAGATGTGGGTTAAGGGGACCCCATTTCATTTCATTGTTTATATAAGAATCCATAAGAACCTCATCTCAGCAGAGGTCATCAAACAGTTGGTATTATCGACAACGCCATAACTACATCCATACAACATCAGCTAGCTTTGACTGGGACAAGATCTTTGTGCTAGTTGGCAATGTTGATTGTCATACGACATCCAATACTTCAAGGATGAGGTATTATGTGATGCTTCCCCACTGGATGTATGTGATGTTCTTTTGGGATAGCCATATATGTGGAAGCACCATGTTATTTATGGGTATCGATGTCGTAGTGTCATTGTTACTCTTGGGGTTCATCTCTACAGGATCTTAGAGGTAGTTCCAACTATTTTCCCACCAAAAAATTGTTGCAAGGTAGTATCTCATACTAAAAAATTCATCTTCTTTACAGTCTATTCAAAAGGAGAACAGAACAAAACCGCAACCACTGCAGCCTCAGTCCAAGCACCTTTTATCCAATAGAAGCAGGTCGACAATATTGAAGAAAATCATAAGGATTCCTTCCACACAAAGTCATCTCATGTATCCATACTGGTTCAAAAGGTCAAACCCTTCCATCCAAATTTTCGTGACATCCTTCAACAAGCTAAGTAGTGCAACTTCTCCAGCAAGGCAAGCAGCTCATCAAGATCTAAATTCAGCAAAATGATTTTCCCTCACTCCCAAGAACTCAACGCAATGGAGACCATCTCAATTATATACAAAGGCTATTATTAAGCCCCCAAAAATAATATCCTCAACAATACATTTCCAACGAGCTATCGTGCGCCCCAAATGGAGATCGTATGCCAAAGTTACGCCTCTGGGAAGTTGATACACCAAACTACCCAAAACAAGCTCCACAAAACTCTAGGATTTTCATCTTCCGGGGTTGCAGTTTTGGATTTTATTTATGTTAAAAATTCATTTAGAGCCACATTGTAATAATCATCTTCTTGAATGTGAGTAGTCATCACATCTCTTCTCAAACATAATCTACCACCATTCTAGCGAGTGTTTCACTCTATATTTTTACAGTCTTATACATTTCGCTCATTAATAGAAATTGTGTATTACTGTATCTTTGTGTTTATGGTTATATCTCTGATAAATATCTGTTATATTATTGGATATCTAATATATCTCTATACATTTCATTATTATATCTCCACTCTCATTTCGTGCCAAAAATAATATGGATCAGTGGTATCAGAGCAGACTACTATTGATCTATTTTTTCAGTGCATGTCCCCAATGAGATTCGAGTATACCAAGTTGGGTCTCGAGTTTGTCTCTATTGAGGACAATTTCTCTCGCACACCCAAGAAACCCTCCATGGTGGAAGAAAACAAAAATTATATAGCAGACGATTTCATTAATATGTTTCTTAAGCAATATCTCATGCAACAGAGGGACGAAATGATGGATAATTTTTCCCACATCCTTCAATGCCTTTCGATCACAACTGGCATGTCTTCATCAAGCAACAACTTTGGAGGCACCTCGCCTTTAAAGGTACAATTTAAATTTGATATTCCCATATTTGAAGGACAAATAGATGAAGATTCCCTATAAAAATGGTTAAATCTGCTAGAAGGTTATTTCTCTATTCACAATTTTTCCGACAGGGAAAAGATCACCTTCACACTCCTTAAATCTCTCCCCCATGTCAAACATTGGTGGGAAACTTACTGGGATCAAATTTCCATAGAGAAGCCTGGAATATATAGGTCCAAGCCCACTTGGGATTTTTTTGTGGATGTGGTCAAGAAACAATATTAGTCTCTTGGTAACTATTATGACCAGTGCATGAGATGGACCACGATGCATCAAGAGAGGGCCCAAAAAGTATCAAAGTTCACCAACACCTTTCATACCTTGCACACCAAGCTGGGTGTTATCACATGAAGTTATCATGGGTTATATGTAGTTTTTTCAGGCCGTCCAAGTCCTTTGTTTACACAGGGAAAATCCATGAGCGAAATACAACATTCAGAGCAGTCCATTTCGAGCTTGAAATACATGCAAGTAGAAAAGCTTGATTTTCAATGGTGGATATCCCATGTATAGTTCAAATCAGTGGTTCTTGGGAAATCATAGTTTCAAAGTCATGCAAGGATTAACGACTAGACAGAATCCCTGAAGTGTCGAAGTCCCGAAGTGATGAGAAATGGCCACGTCAACCGGTAGAAAGTCACTTCGGGAGATATTCATGCCCGTGTTCAAAATCTCCCAAAGCCCAAAGCGTTGAAGTAATGAGAGGCTGCCATGTCAACCAGGAGAAAGTCACTTTAATATATATTCATACCCACATTCAAAATCTTCTGAAGCCAGAAGCGTCGAAGTAACGAGATATTTCCACATCAACCAGGAGAAGTTACTTCGAGGGATTTCCACCCAAACATCCTGAAATCCTGAAGTGACATCGGGATGACACGTAGCTTTGGGCACTACCAATCCATGGTTTTTTTCAACTCAAAACATGGCACTCATCCATTAGTGGTTGTGACATCATATAGCGTCAGGCCGCTACGTCACTCCAGGCCCGTACCACTCCAATATTTTTTCATGTTTCACAATCCAAAACTCTCGAAGCCTGAAATGCCGAAGTGCAAAGACACTTGGCACTCATTCGTTGGGACAAGTGGTGCCCATACATGGAGTCATGTGTCTTCCCTTTGGCCCTGACATGTGTCACTCATTCCAAGTCATTCGGTTTCATCATTCGCCCATTTCCACATGACATGTATCACCCTTCTTTACATGACACATCAGCACAGTGATGTCAGACCACCACATTAGATTCAGGAGTTCATCCTCTGGGAGGTATTCCTGCTCAACATTCAAATCTCCCAAGTGCCAAAATTGGCTCCATCTCTAAACATGGTTAAAGGGATTTTGGAGTGGGCAAGCAGATAAATTTTAGCAAGGGCGCTAAAATAGCAGGGCATTCCTAGATCATGAGTTGTGACAAGATCGACGACCACACTTCATTGTGGGGATAGAAAGTTCTCGAATGCTAAAATATTAGAGAGGTCCCATAATCAAAACCATGGTATAGCTAAAGAGGTACGTGGCAGTTGGTGGTGGATTGTGGGGGTCGAAGCGGTGTGGACCCAAACCTCCCTTGGCAACTTCCACAATCATGTGCTTATATGAGGTCCAAATACGAGATCAGCGTGTGGAAACATGAACTGGTCCCCCCTTAAATGGAAGAATGGATGGTCTGGTTGAGGAGATTAAAAAATGTCAGGCCGAAGTACCACAGAGTGCAGTTTTTCCTGTAGGCCTAGATTGACCTGAGTTTCCTTATGACAGAAGGAACAGTACATACAAGAGAAGACATCATCTACTATATTGATTATAAATACATCAAATGAATGATAGGAGAGGGTTGTATGGTTGAGCAGAGCTCCCTTTTGTAATATTTTGACTAAGTAGATTTGTTCTCTGGTTAGGTATGGGACTTGAGACATTTTCATTAATAGAATTCAATTTCCTTTCATCATCTCATTTCCTCTTACTCTGAAATGCTCATGATTGGATGATCCATATGAGATTGTGTGGTTTTTTTATAATGTATGTTTGATTATAATGCTACTATGAATGTTTTTCAGTGTTTTAAACTTTAGTTTTAAGAGGTTCTTGTGTCTGAGTTTTTCTTCTCCTGGTTGTTTGGATGCTTGATGCTTATATCAAACCTATCCACCTTCCTCACTAAGTATTCCTTATATTCACCTTTATCCTTAAACCACTAAATGAAGTTAATCAAAACCTCATTTTCTTATGCATGCTAAACCAGTTTTCTTTGTTAAAACATTATGATGTTGAGTTTTTTCCATTTGACCTTTCATCAATAATTTACATTCACAAACCTTTTTTATGGGTACTAGGCTTATCCTCTTGCAATCTGAGGGTGATTCTCAGTGCTAACATTCTTGGCATTGTTTTCAGGGAACGAATTGAATAAATTTCCCTAGGATTGAACGACAAAGCATACTGATTCTGAAGGTGCATTAAAATTTAGTACATTAAATATTGTAGCTTGCACCTGGCGACTCCATTGTGTCAGTTGTGGCTCCCAAAGGTAGAGACATGAGTTCTACTCCACATTTACCTCTGGCAACACCTGGATCTGCCCTACAGAATATTATCAATAAAGGAAAGGCTTCTCAAGAAGGTTTTTCAGCTATTTTACGAGGTACTTCTGGTCATTTACATGATTCTACTTTTAAAAATCCAGTAGCCATATCCAATTCTCCTGTTTTTCCTTTTTATGAAGTTTCTAAAAAAAATTATTTTGAAAATTTTCCTATTGAATACTCTTCTTTTATCCCAAAATTGAGAGAATAAAATTTTTAAACCCTTTCTTCTCTCGATGTTCTAAGTTGGTTCGGACTTGATAATCTTGAATATTTTCCTACTTCGGGCCTTCATGCTCCTCCTCCTATCAAATCTGTTGTGACTCAAGAAGAGGAAACCTCATTTCCCTTGGACCCTATACCATCTTCCTCCAAGACTCAAATGCTTCCTATTTCTCCAAAAATCCAAGATGCATTTGTATATTTCAAAAATCCATCTCCCCCTTGTTCTCCTACAATTCACAACCCAATGGCAGGTGCTAATCTTCCTAGAAATAGGATGGATGCCATAGTGGTTGTTAGGTATGCCCCTCTTATTTTACCTCAGCCTATGAATTCTCTCTCAATTGGAGACTACCTTAAGTACATTCCCAAGTTCACAGGGGAGGAAGACATAACTGCATAGGAACACCTTGCATCTTTTTATAGTTATGCAGATAATCTTAGCATTGAGAATAAATATGTATGGATGAAGGTATTTGTACAGATCCTTGACGGTGAAGCTAGAAAATGGTTTAGGGGTTTGAATCTTGGATCTATTGCTGGGATTGAAGATTTGGATGATGCTTTCTTGAGGCATCGAGGGGATAAAAAGGATTTCCTTTATTATATTACAGAATTTGAGTCACTTAAGAGGAAGAGGGGGAATCTGTTTCATATTTCTCAAAAATATTTAATAGAATGTACAACAAGATTCCCACTAAAATAAATACTAAAGAAACCTCTTCCAAGATTACCTATGCCAGTGCTTTTGACCCTGATTTTTGCCTCCTGTTGAGAGAAAGAATATCTACCTCTCTAACTCATATGCAAGATGCATCTTTGGAAGTAGAATCTAACATATTGGTAGCTGAAAATATTAGGAGAAAATTTGATAGAGAGAGAAGGAAAGGTAGGGTGGAGGCTTCAACCTTAGAATCTCCTGTTTTCCACCCTCAAGTTGATGAACTTACAAAATTGGTAAAATCACTTTCTGTTGAAATGGAGAAGTTGAAACTTGAAGGAAAACAAAACTATAGGAACACATAGAATGTTGATAATAGATGTAATTTTAGATGACCAAATAATTCCCCCTCAGGTCCTCCAAAGAGATCAAAGAAATAGGGATAGGGATGATCAAAGAGTCCAATCCCCTCTCCAAAAAAACCTTGTTGTTTATGAAGAAGGAGTGGATTAAGAAACTGATCCTGAAATCCATTCTCTTGGTGAAACCTCTTTATCTCCTAATTTAACCCAATCTACATATGAAGAGTCTCTCATGGATAGTCATTTAAATGAATTGATTAAAAGGGAAAAAGAAAACAGTGATCCAAGTAAATACAACATAAGGTCAAAATAGAAAGATGGGAAGACTAACACTTCTAATCAACCCACTAAAATAGAAAATTTTGCTAAGGATGTGGCTACTAGCAGCAAAGAAAATATGAAAAAAAAACCTAGGCATTGGCTAAGAGTCCTACCCTAGAAGTTAAGGAGATTATGAAATCCCCATCCTCTTTTAGCTTTGAGAGTGAGATTCAAAAAATTTGAATCCCTGTGCCTTTTTTGGATCTAATTAAGAATGAGGAATTCAAAAGATATCTTTCTGAAATGTTGCAGCCTGGGCCTTCATCTAATTCCATAGATTCAGTCAAACTTCAAGATGAAAAACCAGTTGTCATCCTGGGAACTTTGGTAGAGGATAGAGATGAATCTTCCCCCCCTTTATACACATCATTAAATATTCATAATAAAGTGTTGCACAACTTCTTGATGGACTTAGGGGAATCCCATAACCTCATGCCTAAAACTGTCATGGATGAGCTTGGGTTGGAAATTACAAAAAACTACCATGACCTATAATCATTTGATTTCAGGAAGGTGAAGTGTCTTGGGGTTATTAAAGACTTGGTTGTTACCCTGTTCCAGCTACCAATGAAAAGTGTGGTCATGGATATTGTAGTGGTTGATGTCCCCCCTAAGTTTGGGATGCTCTTGTCAAGATCTTGGATCAAAATACTAGGGGGGACTTTTCATATGGACCTTTCATATGCCACCATTCTTGTGTTCGAGGGAGAAAATAGAAGTCTTTATAGGGAGGCACAAATAGCCTGCATCATCAGTGATGAAGAAAATCCTACCAACCACCCTATTTTTTCACTTGATATTGATTTAGGATCCAGTATGTTACAGCTCATTGATGATCCTCAACCACCTATTGAAATCAGAAAACATTCCATCACCTCTTGTGAAGATCCTCCTCCTAATACCTTTGTTTGGAAAATGTTTTTAGATGGGGCCTCTTCTAAGGAAGCTGTTGGTGTTGGGGTAGTATTTATTTCTCCTACCCAAGAGATCATATCTTTGTCCTACAAGCTTGAATTTGAAACTACAAACAATGTGGCAGAATATGAGGCTCGTGTTTTGGGTTTGAGGGCTACTAAAGACATGAGGATTGAAGAACTAGCAGTGTTTGGAGATGCTGAATTAATTGTTCATCAAGTTAAAAATATAAATCAAGATAAACACCCCAGGCTAAGGACTTACAGAAACAAAGTTTGGGATCTTGTTGATAGTTTCTTCTTATCTTTTAATATCTCATTTGTTCCAGGAAAGGAGAACACTATGGAAGATTCCTTGGTTGTTTCAACAAGTAATTTCAGAGTTCTTTTTCCCCCTAAGCTCAAATATGATGTGGAAGTAAAGTATAGACCCTCCATACCTGACAATGTCAAACATTGGAAGGTTTTTGAGGATGATCTTGAGATAAAAATATTTATTGAGACTGTGGATGATTTTGTTCCCTCACATATTGATCAAGATCATGATACTAAAGAAATACCTCATGCTGATATTTTTCTAAATAAAATGGTTGACCATCATATTGTTCATTTGCCTAGTAATCATATTCCAAAAGGACTAGTCCCCTTGGAGAGATTGTTTGATGGAAATGATATTGTTGTAAAGGTTAAAGGTTCAACTGAAAATGTTGAGGTGACTGAATGCAATTTAGGTACAAAGGAGGATCCAAAGTATGTTAAGTTGACTAGAATCTTGTCAAAGGAACAAAGGGTTGAGTATGTTAATATTTTAAAGGAGTTTGTTGATGTGTTTTCCTACAAATATGAATATTTAATAACATATGACACAAACATCATTGAACATAAGATCCCTTTGAAAGAGGAGACCAAGCCTTTTAGGAAGAAACTCAGATGGATAAATCTGATGTTGCTTCCTATTATGGAAAAAGAAGTGAAGAAGTTGTTCGATGCCAAAATCATCATTCCTTTGAGATACTCTGAGTGGGTAGCTAACTTGGTCCCTGTAAGGAAGAAAAATGGGGAAATTAAACTATGTGTTGATTTCAGGAATTTGAATAGGAGCTCCAAGAAAGATAATTATCCCTTTCCAAAGATGGAGCACATTTTGCAGAGAGTCATTAGTTCATCTAGGATGTCTATGATTGATGGATATTTTGGCTACAATCAGATCTCTATCTTGCCTCAAGATAGAGAGAAAACAATGTTTACTACTCCTTGGGGCACATTCATGTATG
>ML795148.1:0-14301 GCA_009831015.1 Picea engelmannii
AAGATGATTACAATGAGGCTCTGAAGGAATTTTTACAATAAACAGGAATTCCAAAACCCTAGACATCCAAAAACCTAACCCTGGGAGATGAAACGCCAAAAGCCATGTGGGCCCCATTTGGGTAAGTTAGTACATTAACTTCACGGAATCGTAACTTTTGGATACGATCTTTGTTTTAGGCATATGATACCTCGTTGGAAAGGTATCGTCGAGGAGATAAATTTTTGGGGCTCAATCATGCCTTTAGATATCATTGAGAACCTCTATCTCAAAAAACCTTCATTTGGGCCCTCAAAATGGCCCCGAAAGTTAAACACTGCTAAAAATAGTAAATTGCGAAAATTTCTAGAAAATTGTTTTGAGCCAGTCGAAAAAGGTGGGTGGCCACATATATCCACTTGGATCAATCCTCCCTCACTAGGAAGCAATGGTATACATTACGTTGGTTTCTCGGGGGAGAGGGAAAAGCATTTTCTAAATCTGCATCTTGGTGAGTTGTTTTCCTTGCAAGAGACATCGTGTTGTTAAGTTTGTGGAAGTCTGTCACGAACCTATTGAGGCTGAGGTTGTTCAACAAGTCGGGCTACATGAGAGCATGATGTGCAGAAGGAATATTTATGCTTTGTTTCAATCTTGTCGACCTGCTTCTGTTTGATAGAAGGTGCTTGGGGTGAGGTTGTAGTGGTTGCAGTGTCCTTTTGTTCCCCTTTTGAACATATTGTGAAGAAGCTAAATTTTGCAATATGAGATACTACCTTGTGGCACTTTTTAGGTGGAACAATAATCGGAACTACCTCTGGTATTCTGTAGATATGACCCCCCAGAGAAACAATGACACTGTGAGGTCAAGACTCACAAATAGCATAGCGCTTCCACATATATGGTTGGCCCAAGAGAACATCACAGACATCTAGTGGGGAAACATCACATAATACCTTATCCTTGAAGGGTTGGATTTTCTATGACAATCGACATTGTTGACTGACATGGAGATCTCATCCTTGGCGAAGCCACCCAATGTTGTATGGTTGTGGGTGTGGTGTTGTCGACAATCCCAACTATTTGACAACCTCTACTGAGATGAGGTTCTTCTGGATTCCGCTATCAACAATAAAATGCAGCAGAATCCCCTTCACCAACATCTGTGAATGAAAAATATTCTCCCACTCTTCATGATCTATTGGTTCTTCTGGTTGAATTGTTATGGTCGCGAAAATAGCAGTAGGGTCTGCGTCAATGATCTGTACTTTACTAGTATTTTCAGAATCATATTCTGAATCAGGGTTCGGCTCCTTGTCTTTGATCTCAACCACCAATGACTATTTTGAGCGACATTCATCGGTGTTATGCCAGGGGATTTTGTGGAAATCGCACCATTTTCCAGTTTCCTTCTTTGTCTTCCCGTGACCCTTCTTTTCCTGTGGCTTGGAAGGGTTTTTGGAAGACTGTTTGTTAGGACTGTCTTTATCAAACTTTGGTTGTTGTGGATTTGCAAACCCGAACACCCGTTTGTTATGGTTCTTAAATTTTTGCTCGATTTTAACAGCATATTGGTAAGCATCACCGAGTGATGACGTTTCCAGAAAATCCATTTCAGTTTGGATGTATCTATGTAGAGCCCCACGGTATTTCATAACCATATGTCATTCGGAGTCTTTGATACTTAGCTTGGTGTGCAAGGTATGGAAGGTATTGGTGAACTCCAGAACTGCTTGGCCCCTCTCTTGCCACAGTGTGGTCCATCTCATGTACTAGTCCTCATAGTTGCCAATAGGGTAATACTGTTCCTTTACCGCATCCACAAAAAACTCCCAAGTGGGCTTGGCCCCATATATTCCAGACTCATCTGTGGAACTTTTCTCCCAGTAAGTTTCCCACCAATGTTTGACATGAGGGAGAGATTTAAGGAGTGTGAAGGTGATCTTTTCTCTGTCAAAAAAATTTTGAACAGAGAAATAACCTTCTAGCAGATTTAACCATTTGTCTAGGGCTTCTGCATCTATCTGTCCTTCAAATACAGGAATATCAAAATTAACTTTTACCTTGAAAGGCAAGGTGATTCCAAAGTGGTCGCTTGATGAAGATGTGCATGTTGCTATTGACAGGCATTGAAGGATGTGGGGAAAATTCTCCATCATTTCATCCCTCTGTCGCGTGAGAGCTTGCTCAAGCAACAGACTTACAGGATCGTCTGCTCTGTTATTTTTCCTTTATTCTGCTATTGAGGGTTTCTTGGGTGTGCGAGAGAAATTGTATTCAAGAGATACAAGCTCAAGACCCAACTTGTTATACTCGGACCTCGTCGAGGACATGCACTAAAAAATGATCAAGAGTAGCCTGCTCTGATACCATTGATCTAGATTATTTTCGGCACGAAATGAGAGCGGAGATATAATAAAAAAATGCATAGAGATATTGCAGATATTCAATAATATAACATAAATGTATCAGAGATAATACCATAAACATATATATAGTAATACATTATTTCTATTAATGAAAGAAATGTACAGAGACTGTAAAAATACAGAGTGAAAGACTCGCTAGAATGGTGGCAGTTTATCTCTGAGAAGAGATGTGAAGGCTACTCGCATTCGCAAGAAGATGATTACAATGAGGCTCTGAAGGAATTTTTACAATAAACAGGAATTCCAAAACCCTAGACATCCAAAAACCTAACCCTAAGAGATGAAGCGCAAAAAGCCATGTGGGCCCCGTTTGGGTAAGTTAGTACATTAACTTCCCAGGGTCGTAACTTTTGCATACGATCTATTTTTTAGGCATATGATAGCTCGTTGGAAAGGTATCATTGAGGAGATTCATTTTGGGGGCTCAATCATACCTTTTTCTATCATTGAGAAACTCAATCTCGAAAAACCTTTATTTGGGCCCTCAAAATGGTCCCGAAAGTTAAAAACTGCGAAAAATAGTAAATTGCCAAAAATTCCAAAAAAATGTTTTGAGCCAATCAGAAAAGGTGGGTGGCCACTGATATCCACCTGGATCAATATTCACTCCTTAGTAAGAAATGGTATCCATTGCATTGTGTTCCTGGGGAGAGGGAAAAACATTTTCTAAATCTGCATCTTGGTGAGCTGCTTGCCTTGCTAAAGACGCCGCATTGTTCAGTTTGTGGAAGTTTGTCATGAACCTGTTGAGGCTGAGGTTGTTCAACAAGTTGAGCTACATGAGAGGATGATGTGCAGAAGGAATCTTTCTTCTTTGTTGCAATCTTGTCGACCTGCTTCTGTTTGATAGAAGGTGCTTGGGGCGAGGTTGTAGTGGTTGCAGTGTCCTTTTGTTCCCCTTTTGAACAAATTGTGAAGAAGTTGAATTTTGCAATATGAGATACTACCATGTGGAACTTTTTAGGTGGAACAGTAGTCAAAACTACCTCTGGTATTCTATAGATATGACCCCCCAGAGAAACAATGACACTGCGAGGTCGAGACTCATAAACAGCATGGTGCTTCCACATATATGGTTGGCCCAAGAGAATATCATAGACATCCAGTGGGGAAGCATCACATAATACATCACCCTTGAAGGGTTGGATGTTGTATGACAATCGACACTGCTAGCTGACATGGAGATCTCATCCTTGTTGAAGCCACCCAATGTTGTATGGCTACGAGTGTGGTGTTGTTGACAATCCAAACTATTTGACGAACTCTGTTGAGATGAGGTTCTTCTGGCTTCCGCTATCAACAATAAAATGCAACGGTATCCCCTTCACCCACATCTATGAATGAAAAAGGCACTCTCCCTCCTAAGGATCTATTGGTTCTTCTGGTTGAATTGTTGTGGTCATGACAATAGCAGTAGGGTCTGCATCAATGATCTGTCCTTTACCAGTATTTTCATAATCAGATTCTAAATCAGGGTTCGGCTCCTTGTCTTTGATATCGGCCACCAATGACTATTTTGAGCGACATTCATCGGTGTTGTGCCAGGGGCTTTTGTGGAAATCGCACCATTTTCTAGTTTCCTTCTTTGTCTTCCCGTGACCCTTATTTTCTTGTGCCTTGGACGGATTTTGAGGAGACTATTTGTTACAACTGTCTTTATCAAACTTTGGTTTTTGGAAATTTGCAGACCCGAACTCCCATTTTTTCTAGTGCTTAAATTTTTTCTCGATTTTAACAGCATATCGATAAGTAGCACCGAGTGATGAGATTTACAGAAAATCCATTTCAGTTTGGATGTATCTGTGTAGAGCCCCACAGTATTTCATATCCAAATGTCGTTCAAAGTCTTTAATACCCAGCTTGGTGCACAAGGTATGGAAGGTATTGGTGAACTCTGAAACTGCTTGGCCCCTCTCTTTCCACAGTGTGGTCCATCTCATGTACTGGTCCTCATAGTTGCCAATAGGGTAATAATGTTCCTTTTCCGCATCCACAAAAAAATCCCAAGTGGGCTCGGCCCCATATATTCCAGACTCCTCTGTGGAACTTTTCTCCTAGTAATTTTCCAACTAATGTATGACATGAGGGATAGCTTTAAGGAGTGCAAAGGTGATCTTTTTTCTATCGGAAAAATTGTGAACAGAGAAATAACCTTCTAGCAGATTTAACCATTTGTCTAGGGCTTCTCCATCTATCTGTCCTTCAAATACAGGAATATCAAAATTAACTTGTACCTTGAAAGGCGAGGTGCTTCCAAAGTGGTTTCTTGATGAAGATGCGCCTGTTACTATTGGCAGGCGTTGAAGGATATGGAAACAATTCTCCATCATTTCGTCCCTTTGTCACGTGAGAGCTTGCTCAAGCAACAGACCGATAGGATCGTATGCTCCATCATTTTTCTTTTCTTTTGCCATTGAGGGTTTCTTGGGTGTGCGAGAGAGATTGTATTCAAGAGAGACAAGCTCAAGACCCAAATTGGTATACTCAAACCTTGTCGAGGACATGCACTGAAAAGAGATCAAGAGCAACCTACTCTGATACCATTGATCTGGATTATTTTCAGCACGAAATGAGAGAGGAGATATAATAAGGAAATGCACAGAGATATCGCAGATATTCAATAATATAACATAAATGTATCAGAGATGAAACCATAAACACATATATACAGTAATACAGGATTTCTATTAATGAAAGAAATGTACAGAGATTGTAAAAATACAGGGTGAAAGACTCGTTAGAATGGTGGCAGGTTATCTCTGAGAAGAGATGGGAACGCTACTCGCATTCGCAAGAAGATGATTACATTGAGGATATAGAGGAATTTTTACAATAAACAGGAATTCCAAAACCCTAGACATCCAAACACCTAACCCTAGGAGATGAAGCGCCAAAAGCCATGTGGGCCTTGTTTGGGTAAGTTAGTACATTAACTTCTCGGGGTCGTAACTTTTGTATACGATCTCCCTTTTAGGCGTATGATAGCTCGTTGGAAAGGTATCATCAAGGAGATTCATTTTGGGGGATCAATCATTCCTTTGGCTATCATTGAGAACCTCTATCTCGAAAAACCTTCATTTGGGCCCTCAAAATGGCCCCGAAAGTTAAAAATTGGTAAAAATAGTAAAGTGCCAAAATTTCCAGAAAACTATTTTGAGCCAGTCGAAAAAGGTTGGTGGCCACAGATATCCACTTGTATCAATACTCGCTCCTTAGGAAGAAATGGTCTCCATTGCGTTGAGTTCTTGGGGGAGAGGGAAAAGAGTTTTCTAAATCTACATCTTGGTGATCTACTTGCCTTGCTGGAGATGTCGCGTTGTTCAATTTGTCGAAGTCTGTCACGAACCTGTTGAGGCTAAGGTTGTTCAACAAGTCAGGCTACATGAGAGGACGATGTACAAAATTAATCTTTTCACTTTGCTACAATATTGTCGACCTTCTTATGTTTGATAGAAGGTTCTCGGGGCGAGGTTGTAGTGGTTGCAGTTTCCTTCTGTTCCCCTTTTGAACATATTGTGAAGAAGCTAAATTTTGCAGTATGAGATACTACCTTGTGGAACCTTTTAGGTGGAATAGTAGTCGTAACTACCTCTGGTATTCTGTAGAGATGACCCCCGAGGGAAACAATGACACTGGGAGGTCGAGACTCATAAACAGCATGGCGCTTCCACATATATGGTTGGCCCAAGAGAACATCACAGAAATCTAGTGGGGCAACATCACATAATACCTCATCCTTGAAGGGTTGGATGCCGTATGAAAATCAACACTATTGGCTGACACGAAGATATCGTCTTTGGCGAAGCCACCCGATGTTGTATCATTGTGGGTGTGGTGTTGTCGACAATCCCAATTGTTTGATTACCTCTATTGATATGAGGTTCTTCTGGCTTCCACTATCAACAATAAAATGTAGCGGGATCCCCTTCACCCACATCTATGAATGAAAAAGGAACTCCCCCTCTTCAAGATCTGTTGGTTCTTCTGGTTGAATTGTTGCGGTCATGACAATAGCAGTAGGGCATGCGTCAATGATCTATCCTTTACCAATATTTTCATAATCATATTCTAAATCAGGGTTCGGCTCCATGTCTTTGATCTCGGCCACCAATGACTATTTTTAGCGACATTCATCGGTGTTGTGCCAGGGGCTTTAATGGAAATCACACCATTTTCCAGTGTCCTTCTTTGTCTTCCCGTGACCCTTCTTTTCCTGTGGCTTGGATGGGTTTTTGGGAGAATTTTTGTTAGGACTGTCTTTATCAAAAAAAAATTGTTGTGGATTTGCAGACCTGAACTCCCATTTGTTCTGGTGCTTAAATGTTTTCTCGATTTTAACAGTATATCGATAAGCAACACCAAGTGATGAGATTTCCAGAAAATCCATTTCAGTTTGGATGTATTTCTGTAGAGCCCCACGGTATTTCATAACCAAATGTCGTTCGAAGTCTTGGTTACCCATCTTGGTGTGCAAGGTATGGAAGCTATTGGTGAACTCTGAAACTGCTTGGCCCCACTCTTGGCGCAGTGTGGTATATCTCATGTAATGGTCCTCATAGTTTCCAACACAGTAATACTGTTCCTTTACTGCATCCACAAAAAAATCCCAAGTGGGCTCGGCCCCATATATTCCAGACTCCTCTGTGGAACTTTTCTCCTAGTAAGTTTCCAACCAATGTTTTACATTAGGGAGAGATTTAAGGAGTGCGAAGGTGATCTTTTCTCTGTCAGAAAAATTGTGAACAGAGAAGTAACCTTCTAGCAGATTTAACCATTTGTTTAGGGCTTCTGCATCTATGTTTCCTTCAAATACAGGAATATCAAAATTAACTTGTACCCTGAAAGGCGAGGTGATTCCCTAGTGGCCACTTGATGAATATGCACATGTTGCTATTGGCAGGCGTTGAAGGATGTGGGAAAAACTCTCCATCATTTCATCCCTCTGTCGCGTGAGAGCTTGCTCAAGCAACAGACTGAAAGGATCGTCTGCTCCGTCATTTGTATTTTATTCCGCCATTGAGGGTTTCTTGGGTGTGCGAGAGCGATTGTGTTCAAGAGAGAAAATATCGAGACCCAACTTGTTATACTCGGACCTCGTCGGGGACATGCACTGAACAACGATCAAGAGCAGCCTGCTCTGATACCATTGATCCGGATTATTTTCAGCACGAAAGGAGAGTGGAGATATAATAAACAAATGCACAAAGATATCGCAGATATTCAATAATATAACATAAATGTATCAGAGATGCAACCATAAACATAGATATATAGTAATACATGATTTCTATTAATGAAATAAATGTACAGAGACTGTAAAAATATAGAGTGAAAGACTCATTAAAATGGTGGCAGCTTATCTCTGAGAAGCGATGGGACGGCTACTCGCATTCGCAAGAAGATGACTACAATGAGGATTTGAAGGAATTTTTACAATTAATAGGAATGCCAAAACCCCAGACATCCAAAAACCTAACCCTAGGAGATGAAGCGCCAAAAGCCATGTGAGCCCCGTTTGGGTAAGTTAGTACATTAACTTCCCAGGGTCGTAACCTTTTCATACGATCTCCGTTTTAGGCGTATGATAGCTCGTTGGAAAGGTATCATCGAGGAGATTAATTTTGGGGGCTCAATCATGCCTTTAGATATCATTGAGAACCTTGATCTCAAAAATCCTTCATTTAGGCCCTCAAAATGGCCTCGTAAGTTAAAAATTGCTAAAAATAGTAAATTGCAAAAATTTTCGGAAAACTCTTTTGAGCCATTCGAAAAAGGTGGGTGGTCGTCGATATCCACCTGGATCATCAAAATTTGTCCTTTTTTGGTAATAACATCAGCAACCTACTCGTATGTAGCAAGGTACTGCACCATTACTTCCTTCCTCTGCACCATGTCTCGGAATAACAGTGGAATCCAGCACATGTCCAAATAAATCTTCAAGGATCTTGCAAAGACACACTGCTTTTCGGACTTTTACAATCAATGCAATGTACTTTTCTTATCCAGTTCTCAAGGCCACAGAGGTTTGTTTCTTGATACACCAGGAAACCATGCAAGATCCCAAAGTGAAGCAACACCCAGACGTGCTCTTCCTATCCATTGTGCTCCCTGCCCAATCAGATTCAGTATATCCCTGCAATCTCATGTGAATACTAGAAGTATATCTCATACCATGTCCAATTGTTCCTCACAATCATCTCAACACATTCTTCATGGCAATCTAGTGTGTCTGTCTCCGTTGACTCATAAATTGGCTAAGTGTACTCACTGCATAACAAATATTTGGTCTAGTGTTAACTAGACACATCAATGATCCAACCAAGTGTTTGTATAGAGTCAGATCAATTTTGTTAGAATCAGAAGAAAACACACTTAGTTTCTTCATATTCCTCACCATTGGTGAAGCCACGGGATTCCATTTCAGCATCCCAAACTGATCTGAAAATGATCTTTAAAGACTTGGTTGAGTTTTAAGTATGTGTTCAATTACCATTTAGGAATTAAGGAAAGAAGAAGAAATTAATGAGAGAATATTGTAGCCATCATAAAGAATGCAGATCAGAATATAAGCATAAAGAACAACAAAACATAACAACAAGGTTGTTAACAAATTTTGGCCAGATTGCCTACGTCTCCGGGCCTTTGTCTCAGTGGGGGAGGTTTTCTTATTTCTCTTCAATGCTTTAAAAGTACATCAAAAATGTATCAAAATGATTACAAACTGGTCTTGTTGTATTCTTCTCGACCTCAATAATCCAACACAACTGACGACACTGAAAAAGGTTGAGTGTAGCTCCCGGAATTGGCCTCCAAAATTCGCTTCCTCAATGGCTTCCCTGCATAAAAATGGATTCAAGCTTCATAAAATCATCATCATTCTTCTAATTTGAACCTCCCTATGTTGATAAGAACCTCTATTTTATATATATATATATTGATTTGAGGATCCTATCCCAACTTCCTCCCAAGATCTAGCCTCAAAAAGGGCTCCAGATCCTCATTTTTTGGGCCAAATCCTCCAAAAATCAGCATAAAATAATTACAAAATCCATTTAATATAGTTTTAAAAGCCACTTTGGCAAATTATTGGGTCACGCCCCTTTTCTTCTGGGATCTTGGTCATGTGGAGCACCCATGTGGCCAGGAGCCAGGGAAAAATGGCATCCATCCCCCGGTTCTCGACCCTAGTCATATGAATAGGTATTGTTTCTTGGTGCCTTGGTCATATCCTCCCTGGTCTTATGCCTTGGTCGCATGGCTAGCCCTCGCTGACCCGGGTTTATCCCACAAATCCCACCAACAGTCAATTTAAAACCATAAATTTCCACTTGTTTTAACAAGTAACGCCAGTGAGGAGTTGGTTAGTGTATTGGTTGTAGTCTGTTGCTCATCTCGTGAGGTTAGGAGTTCGATCCCGACCACGGTGGAAACATTTTTTTTACACAACCAACATTGGCTAAATATGGGGTGCCATGTGGCACCTTGTGATTGGTCGATGTGTCACCTCTAGATTAGCCCATACAATCCTATCAGCATGCACAGTCACGTGCCATGTCACTGTCGTATAACCATGTGTCGTACCCTGAGCCTGCCACATCAGCATCCGTACAGCCAAGTTGCCTTCCCAGTCAGTTTCCATGTCGGCATCCATACTTCCCAATCACTCTACCACGTCAACATCTGTACAGCCACCTATCATCCATACTGCCATGTTTCGACCTGTCATTGGGCCACGTCATCATTTTGTATAGCCACGTGTCACGTCCCTACAGTGTCACGTGTCAATTTTTTATTGGTCCACATAACCCCCTGAAAATTGAAAAACCAAGTGACACATATCACCTCCTTATGATGCCACGTGTCCCTGTTGATGTCAACATGACATCATGTTGACATCACCTGTCGTACTATTGATATCAACAGTATGGCCTGTTGACTTTGACTAGCTAACTATTTTTTGCATGTTTGGGAAATCGATCAGAGCGCGATAACTTTCACATACAGTGTCCATTTTCGAAAAAAATATATGGTTGGAATTGACATGACGATCCCGATGCAATGGTTTTGGTTTCATATGATTCCAATAACTTTTATTTTTAGGCCTTCCTGGATCCATTTTGGATCATGCCTCCCCACTAAGACCTTTTGGTCCTCCAAAAGCGTATTAATTAGTCATCAAGTGCGGGATAGGCCACCCCACTTTTCCTTTGTCTTTAAACTATGTCATGTGCACCTATCACATCATAATCAATTTCAAAACAACCATGACAATTGAAAGCATATTGTTAACCACTTAAACTCGTTCACATCTTACTGAAGCCACTACCATCCATGTCGAAAACATTAGCAGTGATAACATCAAAAATATGACTGCAAATGAACTAATATGTTTGATGTGTTTTCATGACATTATCTTATATTGAAGCAAAGTATGATTGAATTTCCATTCTACAACCATCTCATGTTCATTCTTAAGATCAACTGCTTTACTTGGCACAATTATAGGTTTGTTGCTTGCACAAGTTTCCTCCCTAATTGTTCCATTGTTTGAAGAGATTGATTTGTTTTTAAGTGATGAGCATGTACAACATATTCATTGCCTTCTTTAGTTAAGTGATAATGATTATGTTCCCTGTAGAATATTTCTTTGTGATCATACAAATAAGGGGTCCCTAAGACCATTCCACATTCATTTGGTGGCACCACATCACACGTTACCTCATCCACAAACCTTGATGAAATTGTAAACTTTAAAGTGCATTGATTTGTTATGTGCAATTTATGATTGTTTCTTATCCATTTAAGTGAGTAAGGTTTATGATGTAGCTTAGTTTTCAATCCCAATTGTTTAACCACTTCCGCTGAAATCAAGTTAGATTGAGATCCACTATCTATCCATGTATCGATCTTAGTATGTTTCATTATCACCCTTATGTAAAACAATTTACTTCTAGAATCATATATGTTAGCATTGAGAGTCACCCTCCGACTACAAGAGGATAAGCCCAGTACCCATCAAAATATTTTTGGACTAAAAGGGTGTGAGTGGGTGAGTCAGCGAGACTTTAAGGAAAGGAAAGACAATGGAGATCACTACAGATTAGTGATGGGCCATTGGGATATGGAGTCATAAACAATTTGCTCAATGAAGGCATTTAAGCTCCCTATCGGACAAAGGATTTAAATGGTGGTGGGAAGGAGAAAGGCGGAAAGTGTTTGAGTGATAAACCATAAAAAATGGGCAAGATGATAGCATATCCTCTACCGCCTCAGGAATCCAGAAATCGGGGGTTTTACAATGATCCAAACAATAAGAAAAACATAGGACATCATTTGAACCATGAAAGATGGGCATGACAGCAACAGATCCTCCATCGCCTTAGGAATGCATAAATCAGAGAGATTACATTCAGACAGGAATGAGAAACAGAAATGTATGTTGAACCATGAAACATGGGCATGACAGCAATAGATCCTCCATTGCCTTAGGAATCCATAAATCAGAGAGATTACATCCAAACAAGAAATATAAAATGAAAACTAAGAAGACGGATTGATATAACAACTTAAAGGAATCTTCTTTAACATAACAATTTACAATCCAGGCCCTTGGGCTTACAACAAAAATACAGTCATAACAGCTCTCAAAGCTTTCCCCCGGTCTGGGCCCAAAACTTACCCCCCACCTTACAAAATCTAAATTGATCTCTTTTATACTCAGATCAATGCCTAACTCTCAGGAGTGTGATCTGATCACCACATTCAAAGATTTGCCTGGAGAAGTCTTCTGTCAGACTGTGCATGTATCCCTATGTTAGACACGAGCTCAGCTCGGCATCGGTCTGTAGGAAAATCTATCCACAGGGATACCACGGGCTGACGGTTCAGTACCCACGGTCGGGCCTTCCATGCCTTCCATTTATGGAGTGATCCGAGGTTTCAACCACTGGCTCTTATTTCATTAAATTCCTTTTCACGGTATTGCGATGTGGCTTAATGATTATGGTTCGGCCATGTGCTACTCTTGAATAGGATGTTATGTGAGCACATGATTGTGGGGCCTCTCAAATGTGGTTTGGATTTAGACCGCTTTTGGGCCCGCAATCCATCTCCATTTCCCATGTATCACTTTAGACTTACCATGGTTTCAATTGCGGGAACACTCAAGAAAATTATTGCCCGATCATGTTGTGTTCCCGCAATGGACTGTGGTCATTGATATCATGATCTTGGATGAGGATTCATGATCAGTGGCTCAAATCTTCCCCCTCCAAATCAATGGATCAGATCTCCCTTTTCAAATCGACGGCTGAGACATGCTTCATGATTCGGGCTTCAGACTTTTCAAACCTCAAACCTTCTCTTCCTTCTGTCTCTTTTACTCGGAGCTAAAGATATGATGACGTGTGTCCCCCTGAGATCGATGGCTAGAATCTCTTCGGGTCTCCAGACTCTGGGAAAAACAAAACTCAAACTTCATTTTCCTCCTGGAAAAAGATAAGGATATGATGACGCGTGGCCTCCAGAGATCGACGGATGAGATCCCTTCATGGCTTCAGACTTCAGGGAAATCAAATCTCAAACCTCGCTTGCCTTCAGTGCTTTTACTTGGTGTTATCACTGAAATTTCATCCGCAAATGGTCACAGGAATCCAGCATCTCCAAACACCTATTAGTTCATTCATGGCCAAAAACATTCATTTCCAAAGGGAAAAAACTATTCAACTGGTTATAAAATCAACATGTGCTCCGCAAATAAAGGACACACATGAACATGCGCCAGTCAAAAACGCAAGAAAAGCACACATGCCCCCGATGCGTGGTTGTTTACGCAAAAAACAGTGCACACCTGAGAATGGCGCATTTATCATTCTGGTCGGCCTCCCACCCACTTCTGGTTCAGCTCCCAAGTCGATTTGACCCTCAAATCTGAACTGAATCTGAGTGGGGGGCTGGTCAAAGACCTAAAGCTGCCCTAAAGGGCCCCTTGTTCACACTAAAGACTGGTTGGATAATGCCTCAAATATTTTCCATAAAAAGAGGCCATGGGTGCACTATATTTCTAAGAATCTATTTGTATTGTTATGTTGCCTCTATTCTCCTACAAGGAACCTCTTTCCTTCTTAGACCATACTAGCATCATTTCGTTGAGCTATTCTCCTCACCTCTTGAGGGAATCAGCTTTGGATTTCTTCACCATTTCCTTTTTAGTTTTCCATTTGTAAGAAGAGCTCTCACATAGGGGATTCAAGAGCCCTCCCTTGGAGGAAGAAGGGACCCCTAAGTCTCCCTTTCTCTTTGGCGTTTGCCCACTAATACAATCTATCCATTGGTGGCATGAATATTGGTCAATTGTTTCGTTGATTTTGGTTCTAATTTCCTTATGCACTTTAGTTTTTTTTCTTTAGTTTTTGTTAGCTTAGTTGTTTATTTATTTATTTTTCTTGATGTGTCTAACTCTTGCACTAAATTCGTTCCTATTTAGCTGACCCAACAGGACTTGTAGGTGTCCCTCTTTTTCTCATCCAAGTGGCAAAAACGATACAACAGATTGGCAACTATACTGGGGATAAGGTATCAATTTCCTCCCTATTTGGGTTGTTTGAGCACTTATTTTGGTCTATCTACCTTGTAGGGATCATAACCAGCCCATTCCTACCTGCAAAAAGATAAATTCAGAGATGGAATAAGAGAATTAATCATTCAAAATTTTCTTCCCGACCACGTATCAGAGCGTGCAAGGGTTTTTTAGCCCACAAGCACGTGTTCCGAGAACTGTTGATACTAAGAGGGGGGTGAATCAGTATCAAGTACAATTTAAAAAAAAAATCAACTTATACTTAAACCATTCAACTATATCCAATGAGCAATGAACAATAGTATAAGAGTTACA
>ML795148.1:26700-38132 GCA_009831015.1 Picea engelmannii
TGCCTGCATCTTCTTGTGCTTTCTGATCTTCTACTCTTCTCTACAAGTGCACCTCAGCCTTCTTTTACTGTCTTAGCTATGCATCTATGTTCTTTGCTTCTGCTGCGCTTTATGCTCTGTGTCTTATTTTGATTCTTTGAATTATGCCTCTTCTGTGTATTTCAGCTCCTGCCCACAGCATCCATTTCCCCGTATGTGATCCCTCTCTCCAGCAGCACCCATCTCTTCTTTGTTCTACATTCTTATAGTCTCTGTGCACCTTATGTATTCCTTATGCGCAATGGTTTTGCATGCTCTTCATGATGAGTGCTCTGTCTGATCATCATTGCAACTCTTCAGCTTCTCTGGCCATTAAACCCATGTGTCCATCATCACTCGGTGTTATGTTGAGATTCCTTAGCCTGTCCAGTAGTCGAGACTCTTCGTCTTCTCTGTCACAGTTGAGCTAATCCTCTTTGTTGTAGTTACAGGCTTCAATGCTCTTCCATCTGTCAACCACCTCCTAAATAGTCTTCATTCCACTGGCAGATGCCTTGAGACTCTTCATCTTCTCTGGCAATCACCCTAAAGTCTCTTCCAGTCCTCTGGAAGAAACAATCAGTCGTTTCTAGCAGTTACACAGTGAACCTCCAAAAACCGCATCAAAAACTGAATCACCATTGATCGATTAACTGTGAAGAGAAACAGTATCCCTTCGATCATATTCCTGAATAACCTGCACCATTGGATCATAAATGATGGATCTCATGCTTATTTCGCCATTTCGTAATTCGACATTTCAGCATTTCTGCATTCCTGTGGTGAGGCATCTCGTCTCTCCAAGTCGTGATCTCTGAAATGGATATTAGCTTCATGCTACCTCCTCCCTTGAGCCTTTGTTGATGTGACCATAGGTTATGACCAGGGGCCAATTCTGAACACGCATTTCGCATTTTGCATTTTGTGTTTTGGGGATTCTTTGATGAGTTGTCTCGACTCTCCATGTCCCAACCTCTGAAATGGAGCTTGTCTCTTCAAGCTCTTCTCTATAGCTCTTCGACGATGTGACCACCAGCGGTGACCAAGCACTTATCCATACAGCGCTTTCACAATTTCGCATTTAGGCACTTAAGGACTCTTGTGATGAAGAGTCTCGACTCTTAACTCCTCCAACTCCCGGTATCTGAAACTCCAATCGATGTGCCTGTTTTGGGATTTTCGGCGTTTCACATTTTGGCACTTCGGGACTCCTGTGATGAAGAGACTCGACTCTTGACTCCTCCAACTCCTGGTATCCGAAACTCCAGTTGATGTGCCTATTTCAAGATTTTCGGCGTTTCACATTTCGACACTTCTAGACTCCTGTGATGAAGAGTCTCAACTCTGGACTCTTCCAACTCCTAGTATCTAAAACTCCAGTTGATGTGCATGTTTTGGGATTTTCGGCGTTTCGCATTTCGGCACTTCGGGACTCCTGTGATGAAGAGTCTCGACTCTTGACTCCTCCAACTCCTGGTATCCAAAACTCTAGTTGATGTGCCTATTTCAGGATTTTTGGCGTTTCACATTTCGACACTTCGGGACTCCTTTGATGAAGAGTCTCGACTCTTGACTCCTCCAACTCCCGGTATCCGAAACTCCGGTTGATGTTCCTATTTCATGATTTTCGACGTTTCTCTTTTCGGCACTTCGAGACTATTGTGATGAAGAGTCTCGATTCTTGACTCCTCCAACTCCCGGTATCCGAAACTCCGAAATGGAGTCTTTATTTCTGATACCCGAAATGGAATTTAGCTTCTGATATTGGCATGCGATCATCGTTGTGTTGTTGGTCATGATCTTTTCAATCAATGACAAACACGCATAATATGCACTTTGTGTGCACCTTTGCACTATCTCTTCTGGTCTTCACGAGCTTTCTCTGTGCGTCCTCCCAAAATACTTCTGGTGCCCACCTGGCACATTATACCTGTACTCAAGCCATCATCGTTGTTGTACTTTCCATCAATGACAAGCATACGTTGCCTGTAAAACATGCCAACAATTACAACATCTTGTTTGGACATAGCTACATGTACGCTATTAAGGTTGTGGCCTCTTCTTTGTTTTGAACGATGATGTTCCCCCGTAATGGGAAGATCATCACCATCAACCAAGTTTCACATTACGAGCCCAACCCTTCCTCCAACATTGATAACATCCTACCTCTTGTCCACACTAATTCTGACCCCTACCCACTCATCGAGATGGGCCCCGGAATTTTCAAGGACCCATCCTTGCTAGGGACATACCATGGAGCACCACGACTCATCATCCCTCACCGCCTCCCTAAGGAGCACCCATCCCCTCTCCCTCCAGTGGTCTGGCATCCTAAACTCCTCACCTTCATTCACAAAAACAACACTTGATCAACCATCACACTTCATACAACAAAAAAATTCAAAAAAGACAAGTTTTTTCACCCCCGTGGCTTTTCCTCACGTGCGCAGATGTCACCCCCACAGGTGCACACATATGTGTGCATGTTCTTTGCACAGTTGTGAATCAATGCGTAGCTTTCTAAGAAATATATGCACACCTATCACACACACAGGCGCACATTCGTGTGCCCCTATTCACTCCACATCTGTGCACATGTGTGCAACCGTCAAAGAAATAGCTGCGCACAAGTGCGCGGCTCTTCTTCGAATAGGCACGCATAAAATTTGCATATGTTTCCCTTACTCACATTACCCCATGCATGACTGTACTCTATGCATCCGTGCACCCACGTGCGGGAATCCTTCGATCACCTGTGCACTAGGGGGGGCACCCTCACAAAACCCCACCGTATGGCCCTCCGTATGACCCTGCCGAAAAAACAAATCCTAATTACTATGCAGGAGGATGAGACCACTAACCTGGATCTTGCTAATCCTAGATCGGCTGGCTTGAACTCCCAGAATCTCCAAATCTCCTCTAAAAACCTCTCCTCAACTCACTCTAGCAGCAGGTACAAATGAGGTGGCAATGTGAGCCCTATAGCTATATATCGTCCCTTTTTCCAAACTTCCATGCTCAATTACAAGAGCTTCGAGCATCCATTTTCAATCCATCTTCAACCACGAGATCAGGATCCCACCACCTACACAGTCACATCCCCCAGGTCACCATCCATACTCGGCCCCGGGGGAGCATTATTCTCACAACACACCCAGGTACGCATACTCATGTTCAAAATTATCGAATAATTGTTATATGTTCTTTCTCTTTGGATATTGTTCACGTCAGGTATTTGGTTTTCATGTGTGCGGGTACTTGGTCATCCCACATCAATGCATCCTATTCAGGTATATGATTGACGCTGGAATGTAATCATTCCCTCTGAATATCAATTGCATCTCCTAGTCACACCCTCCGACATTTTCCTGTAGGATCCTCACATCCAGCTCTACAGTATTATCACCTCTGCTACACTTCAGTACTTTCAACCAGTAGCACTCTCTCCTACATGAGTTGTCCCATTCATAGTCCCCTTTGACACTTTGAAACTCGTGTTGCTTTCACCCCTTAGGGATGGGAGTCTTATTAGTCTTACACATGTTCAAGAATCAGCCATATACTCCTTCTCCTCATTTTTCTATCTTTCCCCATGGACTCCCAGGACATCTCCTCACAGTTCTAGTTTGACTGCACCACCGTAGTATCATTAACCTTCCACTGTCATCCACAATCGGTTTTCCCATCTGCAAATTTCCCTCCATTCATTTACCTCATACATAAACCCACCCATGGGGCCCCCAACCTCTTCTAATTCTCCATACAACTGTGCCCTCACAGGCCAAGCCATCTTGCACTGGGGTACCCATTTTTGTATCTATACACTTATCCCACCTTATTCTTTATTTATTTGTTAATTGTACAAAGCCTTTTTTTCCATCATTTACATAGCTTTTTGTTGTCGCCTTTAGCGACCTTCCTTTTCCAGCAAAGAAACCCATGTCTCCCTTGGTTGGGGCATTCCTTTAAATTCTACACTTTTTGACATCGTCCATAAACCACGAGTATACCATCGTCCATGTACCTTCGATCTCTAAGTTTTTCTACTTTGTCACGCCTCTGGCACAATTTAAACCCACATCTAGTTGTCCCCATGACGCTAGATCCAATTTCATGGTTGTTGCCACTCATACCTCACATATATCCCCAACCAAGGGTAGTCTTCGTCTCACCACATCTTGACTTCATCCATGTTTCTCATTAGTTCCTGATCTCATCCAATCAAATTCATGAAGCCCTTTACTTCTTGGAGTCACATCTCCAGTTCTGTTGACATCAGCACAGTTTCTAGAAGGGAGACAGTATCTTGACTCTCATTACCTTTACAATGAGGAGCCTCAGATGACACTGGGAGAACCATCATTGCTCTCTATTTTCATTGACCCCCATAGAATTCAACTTCAAAACCATCTCATGTTACGGTGGGTCTTACTTTGCGACTATTGCAGTTGTTTTATACTAGTCGAAGACCTCTAAAATTTGTTGGGCTATCAATGCCTGCAAATCATAGACACTTATTACAAGTGTCATCGCCTCTTTTTCAAAGTATGTTTACCATAATAATTTCCATATTCCATTATCAACCCACCCCGGAGGGCACTGTAGTTATCTACATCAACATACAGCTTTAGTTATTGTCTTACATATTTGAGTTACATGACATGAGCATGGGGCATGCCCGCCTCGTTTGTATACAGTTTTTATTTTTCCACACCTCGAGAAAGGTTTGGGTCCCACAGGTTCCCCTCTCCCTCCAATGGGTCGCTCTTGCAATTCCTCTCAACACTCTTTCTTACAATGGCACTCTCAGTAGAATAAACATTGATGTATTTTGGAAATATGTATGCTCCTAACCTCACACATCAGGGGGCATATGTTATCAATGAAATTTCGTCCGCAAATGGTCATAGGAATATAGCATCTCCAAACACCTATTAGTTTATTCATGGCCCAAAAAATTCATTTCCCAAGGGCAAAAACTATACAACTAGTTATAAAATCAACATGTGCTCAACAAATAAAGGACGTGCACGCACGTGCACCAGTCGAAAACGCAGGAAAACCACACATGCGCCCGATGCATGACTATGTACGCAAAAAGTTCCGCACACCTAAGAATGGCACATTTATGATTCTGGTCGGCCTCTCACCCACTTGTAGTTTAGCTCCCAAGTCGATTTGACCCTCACATCATAACTGAATCCGAGTGAGGGGCTGGTCAAAGACTTAAAGATGACCTAAAGATGACCTAAAGGGCCCCTTGTTCACACTAAAGATCGGTTGGATAATTCCTCAAAGATTTGCTATAAAAAGAGGCCATGGGTGCACTATATTTATAAGAATCTATTTGTATTGTTATGTTGCCTCTATTCTCCTACAAGGAACCTCTTTACTTCTTGGAGCATACTAGCATCATTTCATTGAGCTATTCTCCTCACCTCTTGTGGGAATGAGCTTTAGATTTCTTCACCATTTCCTTTTTAGTTTGCCATTTGTAAGAAGAGCTCTCACATAGGGGATTCAAGAGCCCTCCCTTGGAGGAAGAAGGGACCCATAAGTCTCCCTTTCTCTTTGGTGTTTTCCCACTAATACAATCTATCCATTGGTGGCATGAATATTGGTCAATTGCTTGGTTGATTTTGGTTCTAATTTCCTTATGCACTTTAGTTTTGTTTCTTTAGTTGTTATTAGCTTAGTTGTTTTTTTATTTCTTGTGTTTGATGTGTCTAACTCTTGCACTAACTTTTGTCTTGTTCAACTGACCCAACTGGACTTGTAGGTGTCCCTCTTTTGCTCATCCAAGTGGCGAAAAGGCTACAACACCCGAAGTTGTGGATCTGACGACACGTGGTTCTGGATGATCAATGGCTCAGATCCATTTCATGCCTTCGGCCACTTCAGCAACTCCAGAAAATTCAGTGGCTTCGGCTCTTCGAGACCTCGAGATTTCTAAGCATTTCTTATTTCAAATCTCCCGAAGCTCATTTCCCCGAAGGCTTGGATCGATTACCACTTGACCCCTTTAATATCAACAGTTCATATTCACTTCGGGGCCTTTTTCTCTGGCGCATATTTCACACAAGTTTTCACTCTCAAACACTCATGAGCTGTTGATCTAGACTACTCTTGGAATATTTTCCGATAAAAGATTAAAACTTCCTTTTGCTTATGTTTCAATCCTGAAACAGTTGTTAAGAAAGTTGTGCTTTGTGTTCATGGTTGCAGCCTGTATGATCAAGCATTTCAGTAACTTTGTTGTGGGCTGGGAAAACAGGAAGACCAGTGACTACAATAAAGGGGATTAGTGTTCATCCTTGGAGAAAAACAGAGGAGCTTGGGGCCAATATTTCTTTCAAGTAAGACATTAAGGGAAACCAGGGCGCACAAATGAAAAAGGTGCAAACAAACACTGATTTTACAATCGAAAGGGACAAACTTCAAAACCTGGCCTATGAAAAGGAGAGGGACATGGCAATGAATTATAGACTCAAGCATTTTCGACACCCACCTATGGCCCTTGACAACTTCATGTGATAACAATATCCATCACCAATTTTACCTGTCAAACCAACCGTTGTGATTTTAGTCTCATCACCTGAATTATATCCCAAGTCTGTTGGTCATTTTGTTGTTGCAACTATTTGCCTCCCTTTCCTCTCTTTGAACCATTTTGGTCTCTTATCTGGGTGAAATTGCTAGCAATGGTCATCATCGTGCCTTTGTTTCTTGCAATGCTTGCAAGAGAGATTCTCTTCCTTCCTTGTCATTGAATTTGCTTTCTTTCCATTCCCCTTTATTTTGTCTTCTTTCCTTGAAGACGATTCCCCTGATACACCAACTCTTGTTTTTTCTTCTTCAATATACATTGCTTGAACAGAAACCTCATCAATATTAGTAGGTCCAAACATAAATACATTGTTATGAATATGTGAAGGTAAACCTCCTATATATATCATAAGAGTTTCTTGTGTATGTAATGGAATATTTAACATTAATGCCATCTTACAAAATTCATCTATGTATTCTTGCATTGTTTGTACTTTTATTAGTTTAAGACTTTGTCATTCAATTAAAGCCTTTTCCTTATAACCCAAAGAATAAAATTACTTTCTAAGTGCAGAAACAAAATCTTTCCATCATGGAAATACATTACCAACTTGTTGAGTACCATGTTGCAACTTACTCTGCCACCAGATGAGTGTTGTGTCTGCAAGACGAAGAGATGCCGACTTGATTTGGGTTGCCTCATATTTGATTTGTTGCACACTGAAATAAACTTTCATCTGTCTGACCCAATTATCAAGCCTCTCAACATTGAATTCACCATCATACATGGGAAATTCAAACTTCACATCAAGCCTAAGTAAAGGCATATCATGTTTATGTTTATGGGAATGTTTTATTGCAGTAGAAGTTTCACTTGTACTTGAATAAGAAGAAGATGATGGAGATAAAGGAGGTGAAGGAGGAGGTTTAGGAGGATCCTATCCTTCTTCACTTTTGTCTTGTTTTGAATATTCCCCTTGGAAAGTCCTCTTTCGGTCCAAGTAATCCTCATATAAGACCTTTACCATCTCAAACATGGTGAATAAAGTATTTTGCAACTCTATCTCGTTCTGAGACATTCCTTCTTCCGATGCCATATTCTCACTTTGAGAAGTCCTCTTTCTTGATCTGATTTATGGATCTCCTTCTACAAGATCGCCTTCACGACGACTTAGATTTTCCCTGGTAATCATGCAAACTCAAACAACCAATTGTCAACTTGCTCTAATACCACTTGATCTGAAAGTAGCGCCAGTGGGGATTTGGTTAGCGTATTGGTTGTAGTTCGTTGCTTGTCCCATGAGGTTAGGAGTTCGATCCCGACCAAGGTGGAAACAAAAATTTTACACAACCAATATTGGCTAAATCTGGGGTGCCATGTGGTGCCCTGTGATTGGGCCATGTGTCACCTCTGGATTGGCCCGTACAATCCATTCAGCATGCACAGTCACCTTCCATGTCACCTACCATGTCACTGTCATATAGTCATGTGTCGTACCATGATCCTGCCACATTAGCATCCGTACAGCCAAGTTGCATGTCCAGTTAGTTTCCACGTCAGCATTTGTACTGCCTAGTCACCCTTCCACGTCAGCATCTGTATAGCCACCTATCATCTGTACTTCCACGTGTCAGCATGTCATTGGGCCACTTTATCACTCTGTATAGTCACGTGTCGCATTCGTATAGTGCCACGTTTCAAATTTTTATTGGTCCAAAAAAGCCCTTAAAAAATTCCAAAAATGAGTGACATGTGTCACCTCTGCATGCTGCCACATGTCCCTACTGACGTCACCTGTCATATTGTTGATGTCAGCAGTATGGCCTATTGACTTTGACCAGTTGACTTTTTTTCATGTTTGGGAAATCGATCAGAACGCGATAACTTTCACATATGGTGTCCATTTTCAGAAAACATTATATGGCCAGAATCGACATGGCGAGGCTGATGCAATGGCTATGGTTTCGTTTGATTCCAAGAACTTTGATTTTTAGGCCTTCCTAGATCCATTTTGGATCACAAACTTCTTCAATATCTCAACAGTGTACTTCCCCTGACTCAAGAATATCTCATCATTTCTTTGCCACACCTCTAGTCCCAAGAAGTAGTGCATCATACCAAGGTCCATCTCAAAATCAAAGGCCAACACATACTTGCATTTAGCAATAAGGCTCTTTGTACCAGTGAGGAATAAATCATCAACATAGAGGACCAAAATTAGGGACTCACCATTAACATTCTTGTATTATAGGTTGGGATCGACAAAACTTTTTTTGAAGAAAAAACTCATCAAGTGTACATCAATCCTCGCATACCAAGCTTGAGGTGCCTTCTTGAGTACATACAGGATCTTCTTCAACCTGCACACATGAGACTCCTTCTCATGTATCATGAAACCATTTGTCTTCTCGATGTATACTTATTCCTCAATCTCTCCATTGAGAAAGGTTATCTTCACATCCATGTCATGTACTCTCCAACCCATGGATGTTGTAGGGGAAATAATCATCTAGATAGAAGTGTATCGAGCAACAAGATCAAATGTCTCCTCATAATATATTCCCTCCACCTGAGAGAATCCTCTAGAAACAAATATCATTTTGTGCCTCTCAATGCTTCTGTCAACTGTGTGTTTGATATTATAGATCTATTTGGAAGTCACTAAATACTTCCCCTCAGGTATCGAAACAATATCCCACACATCATTCTTCATGATGGACTGATACTTCTCCATCATGACATCTCTCCATATTGGATGAATAGTTTCCTCCTCATAACAAGAAGGCTCAAAATGAATGATGTGGCTCATAGCTATGGCATAACACAAATATCTTTGAGGTCTCTTTCTCACTTAGAAGGTACGATGAGGAGTTGGATGTCCTTTTGCCTCTTGCAGAGTCTGACGAGCCCATGCAAGTCTCTTCCGACCTATTGCAATATCTCTCGGAACATTAACTGGAACTACAGAATCAACGAGACCAATTTGATTAATAGGCTCAATTGTCTCCCTCTAAAAGGTAATGTCATCTTGGACCATATTTGACATATAGAGGTTTCATCATGAAACCAATGTATAAGACATATCAAGGTTCCCTCATGGAACTAAGGTCTCACAAGACATATTGAGGTTTCCTTGTGAAACCAACATCTTGGTTCCTTCATCTCACCATCTAAGGCACGTTAGGATGAATTCTACATTCCCCCCTACTAGTCCACATAGGACCCTCCAAGGAGAATGTCTCGTGATGTTTCCTCAAACATCAACACTCCCTCTAGAGTTGGAGGTGACTCCTCCTCTGTCTCTGCTCCCTCTAACACCGAAGGTAGATCTTCCTCATTCTCTAGCGGTAACTCAATCTCTGCTCCCTCTAGATGTAGTACATCCTCCTCTACTTGGATATATCACCATAGTTGTGCTACAATCGGTCTTGACTGGCTGTATCCATGATAACTAGAACTCTCTCTGCTATTTGGCATGGTCCCGTCCTAGGAGGTACATTGCTCCTAGAGACTTCATGTCTCTGAGCATCATCTCTAGCAATGTCTCTCCTTGATATCATGTTGGAAGGTATTTCCCTCCTTTTTTTCCTCCTGCAGCCATCATTATGGCTCCTTCTCAGAGCTATTACCTGTGACCTTCCCGGAACAAGAAATAAGAACAACAAAAGGCATCTCCTAGAGGAGATCAATTTATCTTGTGCACAACTATATACAGTGACCCTCCAAATGATATGTCTTCTACTATGACCAACACACATCCATCATATACTCGATGTCATACGGCTACCAACACACATCCATAATATACTTGATGTAATATGGCTACCAACACACATCCATCATATGCTCGATGTCATACGGCTAACCATGTTGTTTTTCTAGTGTTAAATAACACAAGCACAATTTTTCGCAAGTGGTAATTACTTCCAATGATATACGATATTACTTTAGTAAACTCTAGAACATCACTAAGTAACTCGGAAAATTTCAACTTCTTAGAAACTTCGGTCTCTTCCTTAGATCACTTCTCACATGTGAGAGAGAAAAAATATGCGTCTATTGTTGTATCTTTCAAGTGTCTTTTTATAGTAATATTAGATTGATCCAAAAATATATGTCTCTTTAAAAATTAAATTAAATTTTCTTTCTTATAAATAGTTGGAGAATACCTCTCGTAACTACCCAAAGATTAATTTGGTTATAATCCATCCACGTAGTATTTGACTTTGTTAAATTGTTCCTCCATAATTCATGTGATTCTTTGTATAAATATAGGTAGAAGTAAATATGTACTACATTTCTCATATTTAGGTAATTAGACATTTTTACTAGAAATAACTGCCCACCATAATTTATGGATTCTTTCTATAATTTAGGTAGGAGTAAAAAGTAAATATGTTGTACATAGAGATTGTAACAACCCCATAAATTTAACACTCCCAACATTTTACTCTACTCTCATTTTTGTGGGCCCTCCTGTGAAGGATTCAAGCTCAGTTCGCTCTGATACCATGTTGTTTTTCTTCATATGAGATATGATCGATATATTATTTCAATGATGAGTGTTACATATATAGAGAACATATGGTGACCATCCATGAATGGATGTGTCCCTTAGATAATCAATAGTTATTTATTATTATCATTTACTTATTATATATAGTATTTAATAATCCATAATTATATTATTAATTATTAATCTAAGAGAATTTCTTCCGAATGTTGTCCAAACATCAACAATATATAGATTGGTTTTTTTTTTTTAATTTGCAATGAAATTTTGTGTTTTAATTTTTTTTTAAATGTTTTTTACTAAAAACAAATTAGCATAGAGAATTTTAATGTTTTGTTAATATTTTTTTATTAC
>ML795148.1:38444-48757 GCA_009831015.1 Picea engelmannii
AAAAAAAAAAAAATATATATATATATATATATATATATTAAATTATTGCTTTCCCACGAAAATTTTAAATTTTTTTCATTGTTTTTTAGTTTTCTTTTCCACCTTTTTTTTAATGTTTTTTTTTCCAAATTTGGATTTTGAATATATATTTTTAAATGTATTGTTTTCATGGCATTACACATTATGTTGTGTTTGGAGTGATAAACTAAGATTTTAAAAGTAAGCATTTAAGGGTTGATTTGATGATTTTTTTTGCAGTAACGATGATTTTGATTACCACTTTAAAAAAAAATATGTCATTTTAATAGCCCAAATATAAAATGGGTGCTACCGGTAGAAGTACTTTTCAATTTGATGGTTGATTTTGAGGTTTTGGTTTTAATGGTACCGACTGCTAAAAATACGATTTCAAAATATCTATAAATTTAACATTTTGAAAAAAACCTTACATTTATTTTGTGCTAAGACCTAAGAAAACCATAAGGAGAAAATCAAAAGTAAAGATTTAAACAAGACTAAGGATAAAAAATTAAAAACCTAAGGATGAAATAGACCCATAACAACTTCATGTGATAACATTGGCTCCACGGGGGATGGCATGCTCCTTGTGAACTGCTAAGAACAAGCAGATTCAGTGTCTTATTCTAGGGCTATGGGGTCATTTATTCAAACAGAAAGAAAAACAAAAATGATATTTACAATGGATGGGTCAACCACTCATGGCTCAAGCAAAATACTTCTTCAGAAAGTGCCCATTAACAGGGCCACCAAAAACTTCAAAATCCTCCAAGTTCTGCAATTTATAAGTATTATTTTGAAAAACCTCAGAAATCTTGAAAGGACCAATCCACAAGGCTTCAAATTTACCAAGTTTTTCTTTGCCTTGCTTGGGTGCATCCCACTTGAGCACTAGATCTCCCAGCCAGAAATATTCTTTGCTTACCTTCTTGTCAAAGGCTTGCTTGATATTCTGCTGATGGTTCTATAATTTATCAAGGAGCTTCTTTCTAGTCTATTGTACTTCTACCAGTTGCTTTGTCCTTCTGACCATATCATTTGGTTCTCCTTGTTGATCCTAAAGGAAGTTTTCCACAGGTAAGGAAAGATGAGTAGGAAAAATAGCTTCAATCCCATATACAAGCTGAAAGGGGGAAATACCAAGTGATCTCTTTGTAGTAACTTTATCAACCCATAAGGAAAATTTTGGCTTTGAGTCCCATGCTTTCTTGTTGTCCTCCATTAACTTTTTGATGATCTTTACAAGGCTCTTGTTAGAAGACTATGCTAAACCATTGCCTTGGGGGTAATAAGGAGTAGAATGGACTAATGAAATCCCATACTTCTCACAAAACTTGACCAATGGTTCAGCTTTGAAAGAGGAAGCATTATCAATAACAATGGGGTAATAAGAAGTAGAATGGACTAATGAAATCCCATACTTCTCACAAAACTTGACCAATGGTTCCGCTTTGAAGAGGTAGCATTATCAATAACAATCTTGCTTGGACAACCAAATTTTGACATGATATCCTCAAGAAAACTAATGATTACCTTGTGGGAGGCACTCCTTGTAGGAATGGCTTCTATCCACTTGGTGAAATATTCAGTTGCATTCAAGATCCACTGGTGTTGACCACTTGATGTTGGATGAATTTCCCAAATGAAGTCAATTGCCCACTACTGAAAGGGGCCAGAAACCACCACAGGCTTCAGAGGCAAATATTTGAGTTGTTGCTTTCCTGAAAACTTTTGACATTTGTCACAGGCTCTAATCTTTGCACAAACATCAGTAAAACTTCTAGGCCAAAAATACCCATCTCTAAGGATATTATAAGTTGTGGTTCTCCAAAATTGATGGCCTCCACACAAGCTGTCATGAAAATATGTCATGGCCTTTTGAGCTTCATGTGGATCTAGACATCTCGAGAGAACCCCTAAAGGATGTTTCCAATACAATATGTGGTGAATGAGACAATATTTGATTACCTTCAGATTCAAATATCTTACCTTGTTCTTCTCCAAACCATCAGGAGGCTACAACTTTTGTAGAAAATAAATGATGTCTTTGTACCAAGTGCATTCTACCAAGTTGGGACTGATATGAGAGATTTTGACAGAAATATCAGCTTGTTGGTTTTCTGAGTTTAGGTTCATGAAATTAACCCCCAGTTCTTTGCAATTTGATTCAGCCAACAATAGCTAAACCTTGGCCTTTCACCAACTTAGTGGGCTTCATTTCAAGGACAAATTCCAAAATTTTGACAATCCATTTACTCCTCTTTCCATCTATGTCAGGTTGAATACTTATTTATTTCACATAGGTTGATGGGACATAGGCAATGATTTTTGAATGAAGAATGTATACTCTGAAGGATTTGAGGTATTTAACCAAAGCATGGGCCTACTTTTCCATAATATCATACCTCATCTCTGCATCCCTCAATGCCCTGCTAAAAAAGGAAATAGGCTGCTCCAATCCCTCTGTATTTTTCTGAAGAAGGGCAACAGCCAATGTGTTATATGAGGCAAAAGAGAATATCATAAATTCCTTGGAATAATCAGGGATGATGAGTACAGGTGCTTCAGTCAATTCTTGGTTTATTTGGTCAAAAGAATCTCGAGCTTCAGCAGTCCATTTCACCTCATTCCCCTTCCTACCCTTCCTAAGCATAGATGTGATGTACTTAACCAATTCAACAAAGTTAGAGATGAATCTTCTCAAAAAATTGATTTTACCCAAGAAATATTGGACTTCCTTCTTTGATCTGGGAAGAGACAGAGTCTGGATGGCCTCTACTCTACTTGGATCAATCCTTACCACTTTTGTTGATACAATGTATCCCAACAACTTGCCTTCCTTCATAGAAAACAAAGACTTCTTATGATTGAGAGAGAGACCAAACTTTCTACACTTTAGGAAGACCTTTTTCAAATCATGATAATGTTCTGTATCATATCTCGAGAACACTGTAATGTCATCTAGATAGATGACCACAAATTTGTCCTTCTCCCCAATAAAGGAAATATTCATTGCTCGATGAAAGGTTGGTCCTGCATTCATTAGTCCAAATGGAATTTTAACATACATGAATGTGCCCCAAGGAGTAGTGAAGGTTGTCTTCTCTCTATATTCAGCTAGGACAGAGATCTGATTGTAGCCTGAGAAACCATCAATTATAGACATCCTTGATGATCCAGTCACCCTCTGCAAAATATACTCCATCTTTGGCAAGGGGTAAATATCTTTCTTCGAACTTCTATTCAAATTTCTGAAATCAGCACAAAGTTTGATTTCACCATTTTTCTTCCTCACATGGACCAAGTTTTCCACCCACTCATAGTACCTTAAAGGTGTGATGATCTTGACATCAAGCAGCTTCTTAACTTCCTTTTCCATAATAGGCAACAACATGGGATTTACCTATCTCATTTTATTCCTAAATGGTTTGGTCTCCTCTTTCAAAGGGATCTTATGTTCAGTGATGCTTGTGTCATATGTTTGTAGATCTTCATATTTCCAAGAAAATACATCAGCAAACTCCTTCAAAAGTTTAACATACTCAACCCTTTCCTGTTTTGATAAACTTCTAGACAATTTCACATACTTTGGATTTTCCTCTGTACCTAAATTGCATTATGTCACATCAGCATCTTCACTTGAAACTTTAACCTTCAAAGCAACATCATTTCTGTCAAATAATCTCTCCAAAGGAACTAACCCTTTTGGAATATAGTTACTGGGAAATTGAACAATCTTGTGCTCTGCAATTTTATTGAGGAAAATATTAGCATGAGTGCTTTTGGTATCATCATGATCTTGATCAATATGAAGAGCAGAAAACTCTTCCACAGTTTCCAGAAATATTTTGATCTCAAGATGATCCTCAAAGACCTTCCAATGTTTGACATTGTCAGGTATAGAGGGTCTATACTTCACTTTCACATCATATTTGAGATTGGGGGGAAAAGGAATTTTAAAATTACTTGTAGAAACAACCAAATAATCTTTCATAGTATTTTCTTCTCTTGGAACAAAAGAGATATTAAAAGCTGAGAATAAATTATCAACAAGATCCCAAACTTCATTTATGTAAGTCCTTAACCTAGGGTGTTTAGCTTGATACAAATTTTTAACTTGATTTACAATTAGTTCAGCGTCTCCAAACACAGCTAACTCTTCAATATTCATATATTTAGTAGTCCTCAAACCCAAAATAAGAGCCTCATATTATGCTACATTATTTGTAGTTTCAAATTCAAGTTTATAAGACAAAGATATAATCTCTTGAGTTGGGGAAATAAATACCACTCTAGCACTAGCACCTTCTTTAGAAGAGGCTCCATCAAAAAACATCTTCCATACAGGGGTGTTTTAAGGAGGAACCTCACAAGTTTCAATAGGCTATTTTTTTATTTCAATAGGTGATTGAGGAGCATCAATGAGTTGTAAAATATTGGATCCTAAATCAGTATCAACTGCAAAAATGGGGTGGTTTGTAGGATTAGCTTCATCACTGTGACTTAAGATAGTTGTGCTTCCCTATAAATCCTTCTATGCTATCCTAAAAACACAGGAATGGTGGCATATGAAAGGTCCATCTGCAAAGTTCCCCCTAGTCTCTTGATCCAATATCTTGACAAGAGCATACCAAACTTAGGGGGGACATCAGCCACCACAATATCCATGACTACACTCTTCATGGGCAATTGAAACAAGGTAAAAACCATATCTTTGATCACTCCAAGGAACTTCACTTTTCTGGAGTCAAAAGAGTATAGGTCATCATAAGTTTTTGTAATTTCTAGACCAATCTCATCCATGACAGTCTTAGGCATGAGGCTATGAGATGCACTTGATTCCATCAAGCAGTTGTGCAAAACTTTATCATGAATATTTAATGATGTGTAGAATGGAGGAGAAGATTCATCCATATATTCTACCAAAGGTCCCAATATGATTGTTGGTTTTTCATCTTGAAGGTTCACTGAGTCTATGGAATTGGAAGAAGATTCGGGCTACAACATCTTAGAAAGATATTTTTTAAACTCTTCATTTTTAATCAGCTCTAAAAAGGGTATTGGGATATTTATCTTTTGAATTTCATTCTCAAAGCTGAAGGAATAGGGATATTTCAAAATCTCCTTAATTTCTGGGGCAGGGGTCTTAACCTTTGCTTGAGGGTTCGGGTTCTCTTTTTCTTTGCTGCTAGAAACCACAGCCTTAGCAGAATTTTATGTTTTGGTGGGCTGATCAAATGTGTTAGGATTCACCTCCTTCTTTTTTGACCTTAGGTTGTATTTATTTGAATTTTCATTGGCATTTTCCCCTTTACTCAACTCATTCAATTGGTTGTCCATAAGAGACTCTTCATATGCATACTGAGTTAAATGAGGGGATGGAGAGGTGTCACCAAGACAATGAATTTCTAGATTATTTTCTTCATGCTCTCCTACTTCATCATCAACCAGGTTATTTTGGAGAGGGGCTTGGACTTTTTTATCATCCCTATCCCTATTTCTTTGATCTCTTTGAAGGACCTGAGGGGTGTTAGGGTACTATAAATTATAGGAAGTTTGATTATTCAGTTTCTATATGTTGTTGCTCTCATGATAAAGGCTCCTAGCTTGCCTAGTTTCCTCGGATGACTTTTCCCCTCCATCCATTTTTTCCCAATCCTTCATTCATTGTTGCGTCCATCACTCCCTTGTCCATTCATCTTATTGGCCACATCTCACCCACCACTCATTCCTGCACAAAATTAATGTTAGACAAGCTTAGGGTAAATGAAAAACAATAAGTTAATAATTATTAGTAAACATTGTTTAGGGTTAATAATTAGTAAATTAGGTTAGTAAGTTAGTAATTAGATTAGGGTAGTAAGTAATAGTTTTAATAATAAATTAAAATAATTAATTAATTTAGAATAATGCTACTAATAAATTAAAAAATTAAATAAACAAACTTTATGAAAACAATAAAAAACAGAATTAAATAATTAAATTTAAAAAAAAAAACAACAACAACAACAACAACAAACAAACAAACAAATCAAAACAAAAATTCAAACAAATAAAAAAAAAATTCAAAACAAAAATTAAAACAAATAAAACAAAACCATAAAAAATAAAACAAATAAAAAACAAAAAAATAAAACAAAAAACAATCAAATAAAACAACAAATAAAGTAATATCCTAAGTCTAAAAACCCTATCGTACTTCATATTTCAGAACCCCCCTCCTAAACCACTTACTGCCGACACCGGCCCTCGAAATCCACTTTCCTCCCTCTGAAAACCACTTTCCCCAATAAAAAAATTGTTTTTGTCCATTTTGAACACTCATTTTCCGAGGCAGATTCTGGGCAAACCAGAATGAATTTTGAGAAACTGAAAGAGGTTTTTTCTCAACACGGGACAATTTACAATAAACTCTCCCAGATTTAGCATATTTATTACAGATTGGAAGAATCGAGGGCATCTTAGAGCCCCATTTTTCGGGATTCATGATTTTTTTTTTGACACATCATTTTCGAACACAGATCCCAGACAATTGGAGATGAATTTCAAAAAACCAAGACAATTTTTTGCTCAAAACAAGTTTATCTACAAAAACCTCCAACATATTTTACACAACTATCTTAGAGTGGGAGAATCGAAGACTTCCTTGGAACTTATTTTTTCAGAATCTCGGGAGGTGAATAATTCAAAAGGACAGATGGAAAAGAGATCATATTCAAAGGTAGAGATCACCCACAGATCCCATCAAAATAGTTCCATATCTATAAATGAATCTCAACAAACCTCTATGATTGTAATATTTAGTTTAGATTTTTCTAAAATAAATCATGATCTGTTATAATAGGATAGATTGTAAATAAGTCTATATATACTTCACCTTTTGAAGTATTTGGAGAATTGGTAGGAAGGATAGAGATAATATTGTAAAGCAGTCCACAGAGACCATTTGATTCAGATGTCTAGTAATACAATGCGACAATTGCAGGATTCTTGTGACAAATTTCATTGGTGAAGTGTATCATTCTCTGTAAATTTGTTTTTCATGATATCACCATTGTTTCTTTTCTAAATTATTCCAAGAAGATAAGAAACAGGATTTGTTTAAATGTGCACTCTCTCTCCGACTTAGGAATAGTTTTTATGTTTTCCACTGAACATTGAAAACAAAATTCTTGATTTCTTTGTTTTTAATTAGATTTCTGAACATTTCATTTCCCTACGTATCATAATCCTTGAAGATCCAGTGAACTTGCCTACCTTGCCCTACAATATTAGCCTGTTAGACATGGTTTTTGATCAATTCTGAAATGTGACTCCATTTTCCCAAAGGACCTACCTTGTTGTTCCAACCAAACAATCTAAAAAAACAAACCTTGTACTATCATAACTAGCCTAAAATTCCCAACAAATAAAGCTAAATCTTACAGAGAGATCCCTATCTGAGTCTAGGAGGGATACATCCTAGAATCCAAAGTGGTTTGTGGTTACCACTGTCAACTTCTTCCTCAGCCTGAGAAATTACAGAGTGCTAACATAGTGGCGAACATACTAGGGACCAGAACATTTCATGTTCCTCGGAGAAGTGTATCAAGTTACAGATCTGATTGTTGATGGTGGGCAATGATCAGACACATCAAGTATGAATCATTCACCTGGTGACTCCAAACAATTTCAAGTTGATCTGAAGACTCCACTGGAGGATGAACCTGACCAACAAAAACATGAAAAAACACTATGGAGAGATCAGGTTTTCAAATTGGAATTTCATCCCAGGAATAATATGTTGTTTTGTTAGTTATTTCTTCAAGAATTTTTTCCAATGTATACTATATTTGAAAAAATATCACAGGCCTGCTTCCAATTCTTTTCCTTTGAAGATTGTAAACACAGATTCTCTTTATGTTTTTGATCCTGGTCAAAACCCTTTTGTTGCAACTTATATTGATCATATTCCATTTGATGAGCCTCAAGAAACCAAGGCTATTTTTATAGTTTTTGTACAAACCTCCATACCCTTTAAAGTCCCATACAGATACAAGCCTCTCATCTTACCTCCAATACTCCATGGTTTCCCTGAAAATTTTCACAAATACCTTCCCAGGTTTGATGGAGAATATGGTAGCATCACTGCTAAAAAACACATTCATGGTTTTGAACAGTTTCTTGACCTTTCGGAGGTTGAAGAAGATTATGTTTTCATCAGGACTTTTGCTCTATCTTTGCAAGGTAAAACTAAAGAGTGGTTCAAAAATTTGCCAGCTGCAAACATTGGTGATTTCCATCAGTTTGAGAAAGTATTCATTGATAAATGGGTGATCAAGAGGAATCCTTTATGATTATACAAGAATACAATCATTTGAAAAGACATCCAGGAGAAACAGTGCAACAATTTTCATCTAGATTCAATCAAGTTTACTATCCAATTCCTGATGATATAAAGCCTCTTCTTGGTTTAGCTCTCTTACACTACATGGATGCCTTTGATCCGAAAATGGCATTTCAGTTGAGAGAAAGGAATACTACAACACTTGAAGAAATGCAGAACAATGCAATAGCTGTAGAATCTAATTTTCTTATCAAAAAGTCAAAGTTAAAGGCAGAAGAGAAGGAAAACATAGAGAAGGAGCATTTGACATCTTCCAAAGTAAAACTAGACATTCTAGCAAGCACAGTGAAAGAAATGATGCAAAATATTATCATGAGAGATGAACTTGTTGTTCAAAAACACCATGTTCCATTTTTTGTAGAAAAAGAAAGGGTCACTATTCTTTTTGTTGCTTATCCTTGGTATCATAGATCAGAAAATGATTTGTTTATGTATTCACTTCACACCATGGACAAAGATGAAACTCAAAATCATCTTATGGAGGAGAAATCAACTGATCTAATGTGTATGCTTGATGACATTGCTTATATGGATCATCTACCCAAGTATGATCAATATGATGATGACTACATCAAGGTTAACTCTTCAAAGCAATCAACAACAAATTTTTGGGAGGAAGAAGCTCAGTTACAACAACTCAAATATGACAATCAGCCTATGCATATTAATTATGACAATAATGAGGAAAATGCAGAAAATTTTCAAGTAAGTGAAAGATTTGTGCCTTTATGTTTTCCCTCATTCCAATTTCTAAGAGAAAACTATAAACAAGCAGATAAGCAAGTTGTAAGCAATATTATGGGGAAACTTTCTTATGAATCAGTTGAGGATGTCATTCATGATATGGAAGTTGTTCTTGCTCCAAAATTGCAGCCAATAAGCTACCTTGATTTTCAAATCCCAGATGAAAGCTTAGAGCCTGAAACAGACTATGAGTTAATGAAAAATAATTCTATACCATTAAGCTTTAATTCATTTCAGTTTTTGAAGAAGAATCTTGATCATGTCCTGAATGATAGGTACATACAAAATTATGAAGTTTCATTATAACCAATGCAGCAGACGTCTCAGTTTCCACAGGATCCAATAGCTAATGTTTTGGATGATCTGTGTAGTCAAAACCCTCTTTCATTAGCTAGCTATGAGCTTAAAATCGGTTATGATATAGACTTGATTACGCAGTCAGCTTCATGGTCTTGTTCAGCAGGAGTCTCGTTACAAAGTTCATCAGAAAATTTACAGCCATATCAGGAACTATATAATGATATAAAAAGCATATGTTCCATATCCAATTTTGACAATAAATTTGTTGAAAGTCAAGAAATAGGTCGTGTCTTTCATGATCCCATAGAAGACTACGTGGAAGATTTTTTCAGCTTAAATGATCAATCATGTTTTCAACAGTTACCATTACACTTTGCAGTTTTGATTTTGTGGAAAAAAGGTCAAGTTGTCCTTTTGACTGTGCTAACAAGCACTCAAGTAGTCCACTTGTTTCAGCAGTTACTTGACTGGATTCATTAGCATTTTTGTATTATTTAATTCAACATGATTTTCAGCAGTGTGCAAATAAGCTCAGCTCTTTGAACATTCCTTTCAGAAATTTTTTCAGTCTTCAGTTTGATTTGGTTTCAGTTGAAGGATCAGAACAAGTACAGGTTACAGAATAAAGTTTTCGGATAATCCCAATAGATAAGGCATTGGTCTGCATATTCATAGATATGTGGTTCTTGACCTCTTAAAAGAGTTTCCATCCCCCATTGGAGCCTATGTTAGGGTCCTATAAATTATAGGAAGTATGATTATTCAGTTTCTATCTGTTGTTGCTCTCATGATAAAGGCTCTTGGCTTGCCTGGTTTCCTCGGATGAATTTCCCCCTCCATCCATTTTTTCCCAATCCTTCATTCA
>ML795148.1:50200-61417 GCA_009831015.1 Picea engelmannii
TCTAAACCAGATTACAACATCAGGAGAGGCAAGACCTTCAAAAATTTCTTCTTTCAATTTGGGAGAAAAAGTAGAGTATTCTACAGGGAAATCTTCAAGATCCAAATTTCTAGAAATTTCAACAGAGGGTAAAAGAGGAGTACTAGATATAGCTACTGGTGTATTAAAAGTGGAATCATAAAAATGACCATAAGTACCTGATACATCAGCTGAAAAGCCTTCTTGATAATCTTCTCTGGGTCAGCTTCAGGTGTAGGAAGAGGTAGATGTTGAGTAGACCTCGTGTGTTTTCATTTGGGATCCACAACTAAAACAATGGAGTCACCAGGTGCAGGCTGCAATATTCAATGTACTGATTTCTAATGCACCTTCAAAATCAGTATTTCTTTTTCATTCAATCCCAGGGAAAAGTTTTCAATCCGCTCCCCAGAAACGACGCCAAGAATGTTAGCACTGAGAGTCACCCTCAGACTGCTATCGGATAAGCCCAGTACCCATCAAATAGGTTTGTAATGGTAATTTTATGATAGAGTGTCAAATGGACAAAACTCAGCATAGCAATGTTCAAACATAGAAATTTCTACTCAAGAATGCATATGCAAGTGAGGTCTTGGCTAACTTAAATCATTGATTTAAAGATAAATGTGAGTAGATGGAAGACTTAATGATAATGATGAATAATTCTACGACTAGAATCAGGCCTTACTAGAAGACAAGTGAAGAAAAAGATCAGACATAAGAACTTCTTGATCTAAACTTTAAAACACTGATAACAATTACAACAACAACATAATCAAGCATACATTGTAACACAACTATAATATCTCAATTGAATCATTCAATAATGAGAAAATCAAAGGAAGAAAGAAGCAAGATAATGGAAAAAAAAACTGACTTATATTCGGAAAAAATTCTCAAATCTCATACATAAAAATTAATGTCGGGTTCTTTTACATCAAAACACTACATAAGGGAGTCTATGCTCAACCATTCGAACCTCAAAAGGTACTTCTAGTGCTGCATTTATAGTCTAAACAATGAGTGAAAACATACAATTCGAGTTGGATCCTCTAACATAGGATTCTTCCACTTAAAACCAAAAATCTTACATATGTACAAGTGGAATAAACAAACTGCTAAAAACAGGGAAAATGCTAGAAACAACCCTAACACCATAATATTTGCATAATGATTTTTTCCTTGAGCACATATCCTTCATTGCCATGTGTCCACCAGCTTCAATTGACCTTCAAGTATATGTGCTAAGCTCCATTTTCCACCTGGTGATCGTTGATTCCCTCAAAACCCATCAAAACTGGAATTTGTAGCGAACCCTGAAGTGTTGACTATATTAGTCATTTCGTAGCAGATTTCGTAGCGAATTCTGTAGCACCCGCCTGTGTAGACTATTTCACAACAGATTCCATAGAAACACTACATTTATGTCCATCTAGGTCATTTCACAGCGACTGTGCAACTTTTTCAAGTGTAAATGATTTCACAGTGCATTCTGTAGCGAACCTGCAACCTTTGTCTGTGTAGATCATTTTGTAGTGCCATGTGTTGCAAAATGTCTTGTAGCTTTCTTTGTTATGCATTTTGAGCCAAAAATACCCAAAATCCTTACCAAAAGGTGTATAAGCATTTATATTCCTCCTAAGAAGGTATAATCATGATACTTCCCCAAAAAAATTCAAAATGCAAGGATGATCATCATCAAAATTGAGGGTGTTTTTGCCACTCCATCTCATCTCCTTAGTATGGTACTTTTCCTGGTTGTAGCTTGAGATATCACATTAATATTTCTTTGAGATAACTCATATTTGAAGGGTTGTAACTCCATCTTGAGCTTTCTGATGTGGGATTGTAAGTCTATGTTCTGCCTGTATAGATTTCTAGTCTGCCTATGAAGGGGCATAAATTTCTTTGCTATAAATCTAGCCAGATCAATGGTTTCCTTCTACATATCCATAAGGTTTTTCAACTTTTTCCTCTCAGACAACCGTTCTTCCTTCAGGCGAGCAACCTCCTTTCTAGCATCTCTAAGTTTTCTGATCAATATTTTGAAGGTAGGGTTCTCAAGGGGAGTAGTTATATCTATGCGTTTTGAAAAAAAAAACTGTAACATCTTTTTTTTATTTAGGTGTCGATTTGAATGTTTTTTCTAAGCTACTGTATGAGTTTTGAAGACCATGTTTGAAAAATGTTGAAATTTTGACCCTGTTTGAAAAAATGGTGCTACGGGTAGCACCACTTTTTGATTTGGAGGTTGATTTTCATGTTTGTTTCAAAAATATGGGTTTTTTGGGCCAGAGTTCTCATTTTGAGGTCACAGTTCTCATTAACTTGGTAACTTTGTTGGTATTTGTTGAGATCATTTCCCGCTTCCGAAAAATTCCTTCCCCTTTTCTATTTTCCCGAATTCATTTCTCCCTTTTTTTGCCCCCTTATACACTTACTCATTTTTCCCTTTTCTTTTTTCCCTCTTACTATCTCTTTCTAGTTCTAACACTTATTCACATTTTAGATCGTGGGTTCTCAGGTTGGCGGACTTACATTTTCTCACCTCCATCTACAACTTCACATCATGAGTCTGACCTATCGTCATGGCATTCCATACTTAATCAATTCTACGATCATGGGTTCTCGAGTTGACGGGATTGAGCTTTCATGTTCCTATGTTCCGTGATAGACATATTGCACCAAAGAGTTATGTGATCTACATTTCGATCCCCGGACTCCCTGAACTACCTAAGTGTCATTCCGCCTACATGAATCCATCTGACCGTCGCGTCATACCACACTTAGCCAATTTCACACCTCATACCATCGTGGGCTCTCGGGTTCGCGAGTTCTTGGTTTCACAAAATATCAAGTCACATATTTCCCCCATCCATCCTTGCCAACTTCATGCCTTTCCCAATGAACATTTACTATGATTTTAATACTAATAACTTACCATACAGATTCGAAGGGATGGTCATTAATAAGTGAAAGGCTCGAGAAGGCCTCCTATTAAAGCGCATTAAAGCAAGATTTACGGAGTATTATATTATCTCCCTCTAACACTCATTCCTAACATAATTTGGAGCAAGGGAACATTCTCGTCGAATTATGGCAGCAACTTGACAACAGTTATGTGGAGATACACTGAATATTTTTGGGCGCGAGGATCAGATTTTCAGTGGTCGAGGGCATATTCCTATTATTCATCCCCTACTACCCAGAAGAAAATAATATGGACGTTTGGAATTGTGCACGCAAGGTGTGTCCCAGAAGTATTTAATTGTAAGGAGTTAGTCAGTTGTTGCACTGAGACATACATTCCAAGCCAGCGGATCATCCAGTTGTGGGACCATTCCCCTATCTCTCTGTCACCTTAGGTTTTCCGTAAGATGTTGAGGATTTCCGAGCCAATGCTCACCTTCAAAGGTGAATATTGCAGGGAGTTCTTGAAAAAGCATGAAAATGGACTCGACCTCTTACCTGAATTCCTAGAGAACCCAGTGGTCGTCCCCGAGGACATCACGAGATTGCAGGTTGGCTCATTTAAAAATCCCTTCCAGGAAATTCCATGGCTTTTTACGAGGATGATTATTTACATTATTTATTTTACGGTCAAGGAACGTGCCATTTTCTATTGGGGTAAGTTGATTTCCATTGAAATCTCTTCCCAATTGGCGCAATACAAGAAGGAAAATAAATTATTTATGTCATCTTACTTGGTTTTCGCGATAGTGCATTGATGTCAGTTCCCGAGATTATCTATCTACAAGAAGGTAAACTATGAATTCGACTCAGTAACCTTCTGGTATCAAACAATGTGGAGGCACAAGGCCTCCCAACATTTTTATGAAGTCTTTAATGATTTTGTCTCAGTTTTTAAATAATTGTTGTTTAGAAAAAACACTCCCCGGATGTCTGACCAGGCGAGTAAGTTCCTGGATAGGAAGGCGAAATTAGAACAAATGGAAAGTTATAAAGTTATAAGGATTTTTGGATCCAAAGAAAATCCTTCCTTCCTTCCATGCCACATATCTGACAAAATGTTTGTTTCTTAGATAGCAAGGCAATACACCTATTGGTTGCATTTTTTCCATGAAAAGAGAAAAAAGCAATTCATACCTCTGCCTTGGAAAGTCGAGGATTTCATATTCAAAAATATGAACAATATTGACGAATTCACATGCCACTTCCACAGCCTCAATTTAAAATATGTTGAAAAAGTAAAAGGGTTCAACCCTAGTGGTATTTTTGTAGAACATCTATTGGTTGTCAGTTTCATCAATTCTTTCATTAACACTATTTTGAATGAAGATGGAGACACTACCTCAGGCACTCTCGCTCGTGACACTGGCGACCTGGAGACAATACTCAGCACCAATGAGTCGTACAAGTAGAGAGGAGATACCATCATATTAAGTTTATATTGATCACATATTTTTGTCTTTATCAAGATCTTCATCCAGTTATTCCACCTCTTTAAATAGAAAGGTTTAACCGAAGACTAATATTTTCATTTTTCCTCTTTCCAGGTCTTCCTGCCTTCCACCACCCACTTTCTTCTTTCTACGAACTTCATTCTTATACATATTTTCTTTATGGTCCACAGGAGCCCCAATCCCAGTCATTATGACAAACCCATTTTAATTTCAGAGAATATGTATTGAACTATATAATTTTTAGAAATTCCAAGAGAGATATTTTGGGAACAATCTCAACTTTACTTTGTAACCCAATTTATCCTGAATATAAAGTATTAGAGGTTGATCTATCGTTATCTCCTTTTGAGCTACCCATGTATTACTCTATCAAAGTTCTCTTATGCATGCGGATCATTTTCTTTTGGCTTTTATGTGATCAAAAATCTCTATCCTTACTATGATGGATGTGAGGAATTATGTTTATTTTCTTTAAATGTATGAATGTGTGTGTGTTTCTTGGTCCACTCTCAGGAACTCTCTTTTAAAAGAAAATAAAATATTTTTCGTTTTTTGTTGCATCTATTCTATTTTCCTTTGAAGGACTTCTTCAAAGGTCCCACATTTTGTAAATCTCAAATAAAGGAGTACAACCTCTATAAAAACGCAGGAGGATTCGCATCCTCGTGAGGTTGTCATTTTGGTCCTAACGGATTCAAGCGTCAATATGTTTGGCGACCATATTGGGGATGATTTATTTTCAAGATATTTGAGGGACCAGAAATCTCCATGTCTCAAAGTTTCCAGAAGAAGATTCAAGAAAATTGTTGCTTATTGTAAGCATGGCTCACCTTTTTTGTAATGTCAAAAAGAAACAAGAAGCACCAAAGATTCAGGAGAATGAACTCCCTGGAAATTCCATTGAAAAAATTCAAAATGAAGTGTTTCATTCATTTCATAATGCTTCTTTATATTCTTCATCAATCCCATCAATGGATTTGCAAGACTAAGCAAAAGGGATAAATACTCAAAGAAGGAGGTGATTTCATAATACCCCTTTAAATCTACAAAAAATAGACTTTCAAATGCCCAATATTCCTGCTGAATGTTTTTCTACATTCTTCGGGGATGCTTTAGAAGATGCATAGAAACACTTGATTAATTTTAAAGGTATATGTTATGATTTCAATCTTACTGAAGACAATTTTACATGTAGATTATTCCTACAAACTCTACGAGAGGATGCTCTTGAATGGTATAGTTCATTAATGTCTAATTCCATTGCTAGTTGGGATGTGTTAGAAGGTTCATTTGCAGAAAAGTTCATCCCAAAGGTGCATTCATATGTTTTTTATGATGTTTTAAATGTTGTTTCCCACCCATCCTCTCCCATATGGAAGCAAGATAACGAAATACCCAATTTTGAAGAAGAATCTAATCAAAGAGTGGATGAAATTTTTAAGTCAAGTCATGTTGTTGAAGACGAAGATGAAACTTCTAAATTACAAGAAGAAAATTTCAGCCTCCTATATACTCCATATGAAGATATTTCAAGCAGAAAATTTGAGGATGAAATTGAGAAGCCTCCACCAAATATACAAGAATATTTCATCCTTGTAATAGATGATGAAACATCACAAGAGAACTTGCAGCAAGAAAAATTGGCGGAAGAAAAAAAATTTGAGAATAAAGAAGATAGCCATTGAATAGAAGAAGAACATTGCCAAGACATCACCAATGAAACAATAATTTTGAATGTGGAAAAAGAAGTAAAAGAGAATCTTTTCAAAAAACAAATTTCCCATTTGATTGAAGATAGCAGCACTCTGGGACAGCCAAGAATAGATTATATTGAATATTGGTTCGAAAGTATTGTCATCCTTCCAATGCAAACAAGTCTTTTGCGCACATTGCTCGATCTTGTTGTGGTACATTTTGGGCATGCTCCTGATTTTCATGCTCCTGGTTTATTGATCGCAACCCCCATCTTTCTCTTACTGTTGGAGCCCATTTCACAAGTCAATGGGAAGCTCGAATGGCTCCATTGGAAATCTGCCTATACCTAAGATTCCCCTTTCTTTCAAGTAAGCTAGGGTAGGTAGATAATGTATGTACATATTTTGTTTCTTCAGTTCAGTTTTGCATAATAAGGAAGTCTTTATATTGAAGTTTGAAGATAACCCCATGAAAGAAGAAGAATTACAAGAATCCAATTTGAAGATGACTCCATAGCCCAATGGAGAAGGTAACTAGTCTTGAGATTCTGGTGTTCTCAGCAACCCACAGGGGGTCACTATCACGCAGTTGGAGCCTATTGTTGAGATCATTTCCCACTTTCAAAAAATTCCCTCCCCTTTTCTATTTTCCCGAATTTGTTTCTCCCTTTCTTTTCCCCCTTCTACACTTACCTGTTTTTCCCTTTTCTTTTTTCCCTCTTACTATCCCTTTCTAGTTCAAACACTTAGTCGCATTTTAGACCGCGAGTTTTCGATATGGAAGACTTACATTTTCTCACCTCCATCTACAACTTCACATCACAAGTTCGACCGACCAGTGTGTCATTCCATACTTATCCAATTCTACAATCGTGAGTTCTCAGGTGGACAGGATCGAGCTTTCATGTTCCTGTGTTCTGTGATAGACATATTGCACCAAAGAGTTACGTAATCTACATTTTGACCCCTGAACTCCCTGAACTACCTAAGTTTCATTCTGACTACATGAATCCATCTGACGGCCACATCGTCCCACACTTAGCCAATTTCACGCCTAATACCATCATGGGCTCTCAGGTTCGCAAGTTCCTAGGTTCACAAAAATCTCAAGTCACATATTGCCCCCGTTCATCCCCTCCACCTTCGCACCTTTCCCAATGCACATTTAGTATGCTTTTAATGCTAAGAAATTACCATAAATGTTCAAAGGGATGGTCATTAATAAGCGAAAGGCTCATGGAGACCTCCTATTAAAGTGCATTAAAATATGATTTACGGAGGATTATATTATCTCCCTCCAACGCTCATTCCTAACATAATTTGGATCAAGGGAATGTTCTCATTGAATTATGGCATAAACTCGACAACAGTTTTGTGGAGATACACTGAATATTTTCGAGTGCAAGGATCAAAGTTTTTAGTGGTCCAGGGCATATTCCTATTTTTCATCCCGTCGTGCCCATAAGAAAATAATTTGGACGTCTGGAATTGAGCGCGCAGGGTGTGTCTGGGAATTTTTTCATTATAAGAAGTTGGTCAGCTGGTGCGTTGAGACATGCATTCCAAGCCAGTGGATCATCCAATTGCGGGACCATTCCCCTATATCTTTATCACCTTAGGTTTTTCGTAAGATGTCGAGGCTTCCTGAGCCAATGCTTGCCTTCAAATGTGAAGATTGCAGGGATTTCTTGAAAAAGAATGACAATGGAATCGACCTCTTACCTAAATTCCTAGAGAACCAAGCAGTCATCCCTGAGGACATCATGATATTGCAGTTTGGCTCATTCAAAAATCCCTTCCAAGAAATTGCATGGATTTTTAAGAGGATAACAGGACAGGAGACCATAGTCAGCATCTCTCGAATGATTCTTTACATTCTTTATTTTACGGTCAAGGAATAGACCATGTTCGATTGGGGTAAGTTGATTTCCATTGAAATCTCTTCCCAATTGGCGCAATACAAGAAGGAAAACAATACAAGAAGGAAAATAAATCATTTATGTCATCTTACTTGGTTTTCGCGATAGCACATTGCTATCAGTTCCCAAGATTATTTGTCTACAAGAGGGTAAACTATGAATTCGACCCAGTAACCTTATGGTATCAAACATTATGGAGGCACAAGGCCTCCCAACATTTTTATGAAGTCTTTAATGATTTTTTCTTAGTTTTTAAATAATTTTTGTTTGGAAAAAACGCTCCCCGGATGTCTTCCCAGGCGAGCAAGTTCCTGGATATGAAGGGGACATTAGAACAAATGGAAAATTATAAAGTTATAAGGATTTTTGGATCCAAATAAAATCCCTCCTTCCTTCCATGCCACATATCTGACAAAATGTTTGTTGTTGAGATAGCAAGGCAGTACACCTACTGGTTGCATTTTTTCCATGAAAAGAGAAAAAACAATTCATACCTCTGCCTTGGAAATTCGGGGATTTCATATTCAGAAATATGAACAAGATTGACGAATTTGCATGCCACTTCCACAACCTCAATTTAAAATATGCTGAAAAAGTAAAAGGGTTCGAACCTAGTGGCATTTTTGTAGAACATATATTGGATGTCAGTTTCAACAATTCTTTCATTAACACTATTCTAAATGAAGATGGAGACATTGCCTCAAGCACTCCCTCTCATGACACCGACGACCTAGAGACAATACTCAGCACCAATGAGTCGTACAAGCAGAGAGGAGATACCATCATAGTAAGTTTATACTGGTCACATCTTTATGTATTTATCAAGATATTCATCCAGTTACTCCGCCTCTTTAAATAGAAAGGTTTAATCGAAGACTGATATTTTATTTTTTCTTCTTTCTAGGTCTTGATTCCTTCCACCGCCCACTTTCTTCTTTCTATGAACTTCATTATTATACATATTTGCGTTATGGTCCATGGGATCCCCAATCCCAGTCATTATGACAAATGCATTTTAATTTCAGAGAATATGCATTGAACTATATATTTTTAAGAAATTCCAAGAGAGCTATTTTAGGAACAATCTCAATTGTACTTTGTAACCCAGTTTATCCTTAATATAAAGTATTTGAGGTTTATCTATCGTTATCTCCTTTTGAGCTACCCATGTATTACTCTATCAAAGTTCTCTTATGCATGTGGATCATTTTCTTTTAGTTTTTATGTGATCAAAAATCTCTAGCCCTACTATGATGGATGTGAGGAATTATGTTTATTTTCTTTAAATGTATGAATGTGTGTGTTTCCTTATCCACTCTCGAGAACTCTCTTTTAAAAGAAAATAAAACATTTTTCATTTTTTTTGCATATATTCTATTTTCCTTTGACAGACTTCTTCAAAGGTCCCACATTTTGTAAATCTCAAACAGAGGAGTATCACCTCTATAAAAATGCATGAGGATTCACATCCTTGTGAGGTTGTCATTTCGTTCATGATGGATTCAAGTGTCAACATTATTTTTTCAACCTTATCGTGATAAGTTTTTCTCCTCCACAATGACTAGGGATTATGACAAATGTTCTTCCATGGTTTCAAAGTTGTGACAATTAATAAACTGCATGTGACACTTAATAAACTGCATGTGACACTTAGTAAAGTGCATATGACACTTGATAAAGTGCATGCGACACTTAGTAAGGTTCATATGAAACTTACGAGACTTAAGTGTGACATTTGGTGGTGTGACATTTAGTTGTGTAACACTTTAATTCCTTTAAGTTCTGAAAATGTCTTAGGGAACAAATCCTCATACTCCCACAACAGGGCCTGGATCTTTGTCATGGTCTGTTCATCCCAGTAATCCCCTATAGAATCCAGTTTAGGATGTTCCTCACTCCCAATATGCATCTTCCACAACTTCATAGGCTGAGTATATGAACTACTAGCATTACCCGATGGAGTGTCTCTAACTCCTCTCATTCCTGCAGATTCCTTAAACATTAGATGTCCAAGTCCCTCCAAGTCTTCAGGATCTTCAAGGTCCTTGTCAATCTTGTAGCAAGCCATAGGTATTCTTGCAGTTCATGGATAAAAGATAAAGTGAAGAAGGTATTTATGATCAGAATAGACAATAAGGGGATATTTGGGCTTGAATTCATTAGTAAACAACATTTTCTTGTTTTTTTGCAGTACAGTTGTAATTTCAGAAGACTTACCAGAAAAGAAAAAAGCATGACAAAAATGATCTTGTAGTACCTTCAACCATGCAGTCTGCCTCCTGGTCTCCTCATGCATATACCATGATTTCGAAACTATTCCTAGATAATGGAAGAAATGATGTACCCAGAAATGAGATGGTAGTTGTGTAGCTTCCCATACCTTAAAACAATATTCAATATGATCAACTGGATCAGAGAAACCATCATATACCTCCAGAGTTAACGAATAATTTTTCATCTTCTGATCTCCGCTTGATTGGTTGACTTATGATGGAGGAAGGAAGTCGTATTGAATGGAAAGCCCAACATCATCCCAACAAGAAAAAGTTCATTTATGACTATCCCACCATCTAGCAAGACAAGATCTCAAGGTTATGTCGAGTGTTGAAATTCTTTGTTTTTCCACAACCTTATCCTCCATATCAACGAGAAAACTATGCATATCTAAGGTCCCGTAATATGTTGTACAATCACTTATTTCAGCCCCAATCCACCTTTCTGAGCGGATATTTGTTCAATGTCTTGAAAAGTTCTCATACTACCCTTGTTGCCAATTATTAAAAGTTGCTTCAAAATCCTCATCCACATACTGAACACTCTGCCAAATCACTGATCCATCTATAGTGAGGTTAATATAATAATATTGTTTTCCTATAGTCATATTATACAATTGATCAAGGACATTTGGCTCCATATTATCATCCACTAGTGCAGTATATCGTGGACCTTCATATGGATGTAAAGGTTGAGTGACTTTCATACCATCAGACTCAAAAGTCATAGTTTCCTTTTTAAGATCAATGACAACATAGTTTTCATAAGCCCAGTCAATGCCTAACAGAGCCATATATGGATCCTTCTCCCCCATTATTTCAATAACCTCAAGATCATCTATTGTTTTTAAACCTACCAAGTCTACTTCTACATTATGTAACCTTCCTA
>ML795148.1:66895-94987 GCA_009831015.1 Picea engelmannii
AATGGGGCTACTTCCACCAGGACCTCCGCTTTTGGTGCCACCACTGCCGCCAGACAAAGACCCGCTTGAACTGCTAGAACTACTTGCGCCATCTGATGATTTTCGGCTTAACATCATGCCCCCTGAAATAGGACTGATCCTTGCCATATATTGAGCATCGGCTAATTTTGACTCCATGTCAGTGCTGTTGCTCTCCTTTGGCCGCCCCAGCTCACCCAAAGTCATAGATCCAAGACTTTTCTCAATCCCGACACCGCTGTAGTTCTGATCTCCGCCATTTTTATAGTTGCTACCCTTCAAATTAGCCGATGACAGATCCTTACTCTTCTCTTCCCAGTAGAGAGGCACCCTGCTGTCATCCTTGTTGCTGTTGCTGTTGAAAATATCTGGACTCTTGTAATTAGATGCAGGACTCTTGCAGTCTCCTGCATTGTGCTTGGGCCAGGCAGGGGGAGGAGATCGGTCCATGTTGGGCTTTGACCCAAAAATTTTACTGTTGAAAACCCCCCCATACAAATCAAAACCAGACCCGCTACTCTGCTTCTTAGATTCGGCCTGACAATGGCCCGTGTCGCCCTTCATAATGACGGATTAAAGGTTCTTGAACAGCAAAAACACACACAAGAATTTGAGACGGGGAAACAGAAAACAGAACCAAAAAAATTGATGTAACTCAACAATATAGCGGTCAGCTTGTGGGTGTTGGAGGATAAGCCTGAATCAGAATATTAACCTATTTTGCCCAATCAAAATCACAAAATTGGACGTTCAAATCCCAACTGAATGTGAAATTGACGTGGAACAGAACAAGGCGAATGCAGCGGCCAGTCGGATTTTGTTAGGCCATCACTTGAAGAACATGGAAGGATGAGTGTAGCAGGCAGTGTTGAATGAGTGGCCCTGAGATACCAATGGAGTTCAGAGGATCATATCTCGTGATGTATACTGCTGCTGCACTTGATTTTCGTGGTGATAAAGATAATAAGCTGGACAATGATGATGAAGAAGAGAGCGCAGATGAGGATGATGCCATCTAAAATATAATAACATGAAACAAGCAGATAAAACTAACAGACTAAACTGGAAAGAAGGAAAAGGCAAAGGAAATCAACACTAACAAGCAAGGAATGAAGGAACTGCGCAAAAGCAAAAGCAGGTAGATTATGTATGCGTGTTGTTGATCTACTGTAGACCAGAAGACTGCCTGCCTGATTTGAGATACTTTCACCTGATACTGAGTATGTGAGAAGCTATGGCGTTGTTTTATGATTTTTTTTTCTGTTGTTTTTCCTTTTCCGTGTCGATGGAGAATACTCGTTATTGGGCTTCTCCTGCAAGCCTCGGCCTTTTGAAGATCGGAGATCTGAGGCTTGCACCAGAATCGACTCTCCACTACTACCAACAACACTAATAACAATACACAATGCCGTGCGGATCTAAGACTTGCTTGCAGTGCAAGCCTGATCCGTGAGCCTTGAGAAATGAGCCAAGCCTCAACGAGCCCCCTGCCTTGATGGTCGGGTACACTACCATTCCCATTCCCTCAGGGACAGTATAATAGAGAGAGGCCTGCCCTGCCCCCTTAGAGTTTTGAGGCCTCCCTCAAAACTCTTCTTGATTCCTCGTCTACTATGCTAACTTCATATCCATTATCCGCATAACACCAATTACCCGAAGTGGGGTGTTTCTTATGGGTTATTTGTGGGAAAGCGCTCTCCTTGAGTCAATTATTTGTGCCAAGTATTGTCATAATGCCATTATTTTTTTTAATTGTAGAAAGGGTTTGTGATCTGTTCAATGGAATTATTATCAGCATTATTATATGATGACAATGAGGGCGATGCTAGGACATGTGAGCTGTGAAGGGCATGTGACAGGTGCAAGCTGGCCATGTGCAAAGTGCCATAACACTACTCTTTTTGGGCCTCACCCCCCACCCTAAGCCCCCCCTCTTCACCCCCCATTCACTTCCCTATGTTACACGCTATCCACTTTCACACCCATCTCCTCCAACTACCCATAAAAGTTCTTGCAAATTCCCCCTGGCCCACCTCTGACAAATCTTGACTGTCAGGCATGTTGGACTAAATACAATCCAAGCCCTAAACTCAACAGGGCATTGATTAAGACCCCCTTCTTCAACTTTAATGTTGTCAACCTCTCCATGTGACCACTCATCAAGGTGTTCATGGACCATTACCATTACCATATCATTTGTGGTTTAGTTGTGGATACGTAGAAATCTAGGTTGTTTAGGGTCCCGTGATGTATCGTAGAAGGTTGACTTGAATGTTTCTAGGGACACCTCATGTTTTAAAGTTTTATCAAAGAGGAGAATATGAAGTTTTCTTTGTGGAAAGATTTAAAGATAGATTATTTTTAGGAAGAGAATATGAAGCGTTAAAGATAGCTTATTATTTGGTAAAATTAGACAAAATTTTGGAAAAGTTTAATGTTTACGTGATATAAAAAGAGAGAATATGGAGTTTTTTTTTGGAAAATTTAAAGATAATTATTGTAAAATTAAATTAAATTAAATTTTGGAAATATCTGCATTCATAATATTGTAAATGTTAATGTTTTATTTTCAAAAGAGTACCAAAAACCATAATACGATTATGATTTCAAATGTAATTTTCATTTCAGTTAAAAAGCTTTTCGAATAAGAAGAGGAGACATCAATCAAATTCTTTATAACAAGAAAAAAATATAATATTTATAATTTCTTTATAATAAGAAAAAATATAATATTTATAATTTCTTTATAACAAGAAAAAAAATAATATTTATAATTTTACGGGTTAAAAAGTAAGTTAATGAAAGGTTAAATATTCAATAAAAATGAATAAAAAAAAGTTAAACTAATCATAATAGTATTTTTTTTAAATATAATAATAATAATAATAATCTATTTTTAAGGTCACGGTCAAGTCAGCACACCAACTTGGTGTATGAGATCCCCTTGTTTGTGGGACAAGGGACCCCCTCCGCCCAGTGGTAAAGTTTACGAAGGTATACATTGAACCTATGACTTCTTAAGAGGAAACACATGTTCTTAATCATTAGGCCCACTCAAACTGTATAAAATAGTTAAACCAACCAAAATAATATTTTTAAAAAATTAGAAAAAAAAAAATTATAAATAAACTTTTTTACTTTATTTTCTAAATCAATTAAACTAAAATATGATTTTTAAATAACAAATCAATAATTCATTATTTAAATTATACATGAATTATCAATTATTTTATAAATTAATTAAAGTTAAAATTTAACCTCTAATTTCATTAATTAAAAATTAAAATTTAACTTATAATTTTATAATTTATTATTTTATTTAAACATAATTTCATTATAAATTATTATTTAAATTAAATATAATTTTGTAAAATTTAAATAATATAATAATTAAAAATATTTTACCCACATATTACATATTTAATTTAAGCATAAATTCATTATAAATTATCATACTGATTTTTTCTCACACACATTACATTTCAGTTTGAGAAGAGATCAAATAAATACATATGAAAAAAATTATTATTTAAAATTTAATCAATATATCATTAACTTTAAAACAAAAATTTATAAAAGAATATGAATTTAATCAGTATATTATTTTCATTATTGAAAATTAATATATTTTTTAATTATTTTTGCTATTAAAAATTATTATATATTATTATTATTTATTATATATTATTATTAAATTTTAATACTAAAAATGTAATAATATTATATATAGTTTATAAGGTAAATAATATCTTTTTTAAGATTTTATATTTATATTTATTGAGATTTGAATTTTAATGTAGGATAGGAGTCATCATATATAATTTTTATGGTTTTTTCATCTTAATCTAATCAAAATTTAGTGAGAATATTATTCCCATAGTTTCCCATTATTTTTATGGTTTTTTCATCTTAATCCGATTAAAATTTAATGGGAACATTATTTCCATGGTTTTTTCATCTTAGATCAAAATTTAATGGAAACATTATTTTCATGGTTTTTTCATCTTAATCCGATCAAAATTCAGTGTGAACTTTATTCCCATGGTTTTTTCATCTTAATCCGATCAAAATTCAATGAGAACATTATTTCCATGGTTTTTTCATCTTAATCCGATCAAAATTTAGTGTGAACTTTATTCTCTTTGCTTTTTTAACTTAATCCCATCAAAATTCAATAGAAAAGTATAAAAAGCTATTTGAATATCCATAACAAACACCATTTATTTACATTAAAAGAGTTTCACTCACTTAACTACATCTTAATAAACTTTGTTATTAGTTATTTAATTTAATTTTCATAACTTATTTAAATAATTAAAATACTTAATTATTAATGGTTAAAATTAATTATCAAACCAATAAATACATTAAAAGAGTTTCACTCACTTAACTACATCTTAATAAACTTTGTTATTAATTATTTAATTTAATTTTCATAACTTATTTAAATAATTAAATATTACTTAACTGCGTCTTAATAAACTTTGTTATTAATTATTTAATCCAATTTTCATAACTTATTTAAATAATTAAAATACTTAATTATTAGTGATTAAAATTAATTATCAAACCAATAAATATATATAGAGTAACTAACAATATGATAAAAAGATATTACCAAATATCCCAAAAAATTATTAAAAGTTATGATCATCTAACCGTGTAGACTATTTCAAACTTAACATTAAATGACGCAGAACTTCCCAACTAGAGTACAATATAAATGCTCAATAAACACAAGAGTTTACTTGATGTTTTAATGCATATCTTAATTTAGCATTAAATGCTCTATTGTCATAGCTCAAACTTAAAATACCTTCGATCGAAATTTACTATTCGCTTAACAGCCCACAAAATAATATTGGTGAACTCCCTCAACCTTACGCTGCAAATACGTGGACAACAGATAAGTTTAAGCTCGAGAATAATCCCATATATTGTGGACATTGTGAATATTGTTACGACCATCCAGAGAATGCCACGTAGGCTACACTCGAGCCAAACATTGTATTTTAGCCCAACACTTTTGACACGCTTTCCGTGACACTCAATGCCAGCTGGCCTCAACGTCGCCCGAAACGCACGACATTTAATCCTTCCCTGTCTCGCACAACCATCACTCGCTGTCCCCGACACCTGCCAAAGGCCAATCTCGGAAAAAGCCCAGAAACGGCCGGTTTTCCCCGCTGGCACGTTGTTTCCGTTCTCGTGACATTCGGGTGATGAATCTCGTGCGTTGTGCTAAAATGCGGGACTAATCCTCCAATTCTCGCCCCTCTGGAAATCTAGTTTATCGGCCCAGGGACATTTAGGTGAATAGCACTAAATATAGAAGCAACTTGCCAGCCTGGATACACGTGGATCGTGCGCGCCACATCGTGCTTGGTATTATGGTTGTAGATTTGCACTAAATCTGGATCGATCGAGGATATCTACGACGAATTAGACGCTCCATAATTGCTGCTTATTTTGTTGTTTATCCAATGGTTGTTAATGATACCAAAAACTCCATTAATTAATTAAGCGCTGCTTCGAATATTCCGAGCAGCGACGTTGGCCGGAGAATCGCACATATTATTAAAATGAATTCTGATCGTTATTCAAAGACACTGCTGGCATACAAATTATATTGATTCTCAGGTTTTCCAACTGGGGCTCAACTATGCTATGACATATTCCAGCACAGAGACTTTAGAATTTCAAATAAGCTTGAAGGCTGTGCCTGAGTGTCAGTATGATCGGTGTTCCAAATTTGAAAATTTTGAATTATAAAAAGAGAAGAATAAATTAACGTTCATTGCAAATTTTTTAGTGGGTTGTAAGGAGCTTCATATTCAAGGTAGTGCTCACTGCGTTCACACAGGTGCCTGCCTGCCTGCAGGCTGCCTCTAGATCTGGTGTTGTTTATTGTCAGAAGAAAGGAATTGAAACGTATGATCAGAAGTTAATATTTTAATAGTGAAAGAGTTGCTTTAGTCAGAATTTTAAATAATTAGTTTATGCCATCCTCAAGAAGACAAAGAGGAAAGCACGTTGCCCATATGTGATGGCAGAATCTCTTTGAGAAAAAGAGCTCCTCTTGTCTCGGCAATGGAAAGCTGGGATGCTCCGGTAGAAAGCTGTCGAACAGTTTCTTTGCAATCCTGCTCCAGTTTCCAATGCGATTAAATCATTCTACCCACAGGAGGATTGGTTGGATTCTCTTCAAAATAGGTTTCACGTGAATTGACAACAGACCTTTCAGAAACTCAGACTTTAAATTATTTATTAACCCTCTCACAGTCGTCATAACAGCAATATGTACGATTAGCATGTAACTTTAGTCATGTGATATGTACGATTAGTAAACAATTTTAGATTGTGACTCTGTATGGTATATAATGTTTTTTTTTTTCATTAATTAACGATCGAAGTTGACCATATCAATTCAAGAATATATTTTATTATTAATTAAATTCAATGTTATATATCTATTTTAACCAATTTACTTTGGATAATTGAATCATCACTCATTTTCATTCATTATATAAAAAAAATCAATTATTAAAAAAATTTCTAAATAATTCAGAATATATTTTATTACTAATTCAATTTTATATATCTATTTTAACCCATTTACTTTGGATAATTGAATGATCACTCATTTTTATTCATTATATAAAAAAAATCATTAAAAAATTTTCTAAATAATTTAACAGACACCACCAATCTTTAATAACAATTCATTATTCTACATCAACATCATTATATAATTCATAGTATATCTTTTCCAATTAAATAACTGATCAAAATCTACCATATCAATCAAAATATATATCAATAATTAATTTAAATTATTTAAACACCTCCCCTATTCAATTTAATTTTAAAATTTGTAAAATTATTTATTATCATTTACATTGTGTAATTCCTAATTAATCTATTTGATGTTCTACTTCATACCACTCTTTTTTAAGGTAATATCTAGCATGCTAGGTAGCATTGAATGTTGAGGTAGGTGGGATATAGGATATAGGTCTTCGTATCAATTTAAATCTGAGTGCATATAATCCACTTGCCTCACCATTCAATGTTGAGTAGCAGTTGGATATTGGCCATATCCAGGGATGGAATTTGGGGACAAATTGCTACTCATGGAGCCATTTACCCATCAAATACGGTTAAAACTTTTCATTAAGTGCTTTTTAATTAATACTTTTGATGCTCTACCACACACCACCCTTTTTTACGGCTAGCATGGTTAAAACTTTTCATTAAGTGCTTTTTAATTAATATTTTTGATGCTCTACCACACACCACATTTTTTTACGGCTAGCATGCTACTCAGCATTGAATGTTGCAGGAGGTGGAATATAAGATATAGACTTTTGTATCAACTTAGATCCACCATATAATCCACATGTTGCACCATTCAATGCTCGGTAGCAATTTTCCACCCTTCATATCCACCCTTCTTTAAGAGGGATGGAATTTGGGGACAAATTGTTACTCATGGAGCAATTTTCCCATCAAATACGGATACAGTTACTTTTCATTAAGTGCTTTTTAATTAATATTTTTGATGCTCTACCACACACCACCCTTTTTTACTGCTAGCATGGTTAAAACTTTTTATTAAGTGCTTTTTAATTAATACTTTTGATGATTTTCATTAAGTGTTTTTTAATTAATACTTTTGATGCTCTACCACACACCACCCTTTTTTTACGGCTAGCATGGTTAAAACTTTTCATTAAGTGCTTTTTAATTAATACTTTTGATGCTCTACCACACACCACATATTTTTACGGCTAGCATGCTACTCAGCATTGAATGTTGCAGGAGGTGGAATATAAGATATAGGCCTTCGTATCAACTCAGATCCACCATATAATCCACATGCCGCACCATTCAATGCTCCGTAGCAATTTTCCACCCTTCATATCCACCCTTCTTTAAGAGGGATGGAATTTGGGGACAAATTGTTACTCATGGAGTAATTTCCCCATCAAATACGGATACGGTTACTTTTCATTAAGTGCTTTTTAATTAATAGGTTTGATGCTCTACCACGCACCACCCTTCTTTACTGCATATAATCCACCTAGTGCACCATTCAATGCTCGGTAATCCACCTGCGGCACCATTCAATGCTCAGTAATCCACCTGCGGCACCATTCAATGCTCAGTGGCCGTTGTATATTGACCATATCCACCCTTCTTTAAGAGGGATGGATTTTGGGAACAAATTGTTACTCATGGAGCAATTTTTCCATCAAATACGGCTACAGTTACTTTTCATTAAGTGCTTTTTAATTAATACTTTTGATGCTCTACCACACACCACCCTTCTTTACAGCATATAATCCACCACCCTTCTTTACCGCATATAATCCACCTACTGCACCATTCATAGCAGCTGGATTTGGATACGGTTAAAATGTTTCATTAAGTGTTCCGCATATAATCCACCCACTGCACCATTCAATGCTCGATAGCAGCTGGATTTGGATACGGTTAAAACGTTTCATTAAGTGTTTTTTAATTAATATGTTTGATGCTCTACCACACACCACCCTTGTTTAAGAAGGATAAAATTTAAGAGTTTTTATTAATCAACTTTCTACTTTAAAATAGTTAAAATTCATAACAAAATTGTCAAAACCATTAAAATCATTAAATTTAATTTAGAGTTTAGTTTTGAAACTCCTACCTTACTTAACAAAAACTTATCATTCGACATTATCAAAATTACCATGTCAATCCATAGATTAATTTGCATTATATCATTACCTCTCTTAAAAAAAACTTATTTTAGAAATTTGAAAAATTATTTATTCTCTTCTATTAACCAACTTACTTTAGAAATTTGAATTTCCCTAATTAAATTCATTTGATCATCTATATTTATCATTTAGTTTTTCTTTTCAAATAAATGTAAAATTATTTATTTCTTCTATTGTACCATAGAGAAACCATTAAGAACTTCCCTAATTAAATTCATTTGATCATCTATATTTGTCATTTAATTTTTCTTTTTAAATAAATGTTGTTGATAATAATTTATAATTTAATTTTTTTTAAATTATTAAAAACTTTCCTAATTAAATTTATTTGATCATCTATATTTTTCATTTAATTTTTCTTTTTAAATAAATATTGTTGATAATAATTTATAATTTTTTTTTTTTAAATCATTAAAAACTTCCCTAATTAAATTCATTTCATCATCTATATTTGTAATTTAGTTTTTCTTTTTAAATAAATGTTGTTGATAATAATTTATAATTTATTTATTTTTTAAATAAATGTTGTTGATAATAATTTATAGTTTTCATTTACAGTTAACAACTTGTTTGTGATTTTCTTTTTTTAAATGTTTTTTTTAAGTAATTTATAGTTGTCCTTTGTTACCAACAACTTATTTGGAATTTTCTATTTGGAAATGTTGTTAATAGTTGTCTTTTGTGGTTATTTGAAGGGGTAGTATAACATCAAAATCATTTATGAGTTGCACTTGTTTCTTGTGCATCCACTTGAAAGGTTTTGAATTTAGATTTTAGTACAAATACAAGTTTGATCACTTCAAATTATGATTCAGAACTTTAGAGTTGGAAAGCCACTTATAACTTGCAATTGCTTGATATGTGCCCACCTAAAATATTTTGAATTCAAATTTTAGTAAATTATTATCAAACTCCATGAACAATTCAATTTTCATGGCTATATGTAGAACACCTCTTCTCAACCACTAGACTACATTCAATGGACAAAATAAAAATCAATATTCTTTTTAATCTAAAATCAACATTCTAGATATTAATTGTTGCCTAATCAATATGGAATAATTCTAGTCATTATCAAGTGTGTGTTTTGTGAATAATCTCACATACACAAATATGATAGAGATGGTTAATATGGAATTACATGCACCAAAAGCTTTGTTGAAGCTAGTTTTGAGATGTAAGTCATTGGATTAATGTGACATTTTGAATCTGACTTCTAAAACTAGCCCAGGTTTCGAAAGAGCTTTAGACAGAGCAAATGAAAAAAGGAAAGGAAAAGATTGATCTTATAATCCCCTGTTGTTTATGATGATTGATCAATCTCTAGTTCTAGGTCCAGGTATCATTTTGTTTCTCCCCCGACGAGATAAACCCAGAAACCTTTGATGACCAACATGTACAAACATTGCGAACCATCTAATGTCATGCCTTGTTACTTGTGGTTGTTATTTATGTTATGCCACAAGTTATCTTTCTTCACTTGCATATATTTATATTCAAATTCATTTCTACATAAACAATCCTCTTCTACATAAACAATCCTCTTCTAAATTTTGTGTGTGTTAATATTGTCATGGGCATGTGTGGTGAATAATCCCATGTGCTTCACAATTATGTGACAAACATGATTTAAAAGGTCTGTATGCACCAAAAGCTTTGTCAATCTGGTTTTGAGTTGTAAATCCTTGGATTAACATTATATCATGCTTTGTCACTCTAGTACTAATGTTGTTGGCAGTTTTTGTGAGAGTACACATTGTTGTTGATTGTTATTTATTTAATGTTATAAATTATCAAGCTACAATTACATATATATTTTTAAGTTAAATTTTATTATTCATAAATACTCCTTTTGGAATAAAAAATGCTAGAGAAAAATAATCCAAAACCCATGATCCCAAAAATGAGACATTATTTATGATTTTTTTATCTAAAAACAATATGAAACCACTTACCTAATTTAACAACCACCTTAGACCATCCTTACCAAAAGAAGAACAAAACACTTTTGTGAAATTCCAATCCTAGTAAGAACTAAGACAATCTTCGCCTTCACCAAACCAATTAATTATAATTATTTTTGTTAAAATGAAATTTTATTGATGAAACTTAACTCTTTCTATAGCACAAGTCATTTTTAATTATTATTTCTCTTATGTTATATAGTTATAAACTATCTAACAGGACGAACATATTAAATTTGAGTGATAAAATTTAATTATATATATATATATATATATATATATATATAATTAAATTTTATCACTCAAATTTAACTCCACGCCACATGGAATAGCATTTTTTTTAATTCGAATTTCGATTTGTATCCTCCATGAGATTTGAAGTGAGAACCAAAGATCTTCATATTTTCTTATTAATGATAAATAGAAAAAAAAAATATGTAAAAATAGTAAGCATATCTCTAGCATCTCTAATTTATAATGTGCAAGCGAATACACCTCTCTTGATGGGTAAGTACGTGGAGCGATGTTGTTCAATATAAACAAATCCTAAGGGAAGAGGTCAATGGAGGTGTTTATACCGTAATAAACAAATCTTAAGGGAAGAGGTCAACGGTAGGTGCTTATATTGAGTATAAGTTATTTAATATCTTATTTTAATTTATATTAATATGGATAAGTGTCTAAATTTGGTTAATGAGATTAAGAAAAGAAAAGAAGGTATATAATGGGAGTGTTTAATACAATTTTAAAAGGAGAGAAGTAAGTGTTTTAAGCTTTTTAATTTTTCAATTGAGGAAGTGATTTAGTTGGTTATTGGTGGCCACTTATTTATTTCAACTGGTTCTTTTTGTCTATTTTTAGTTTAGCACGTTCTTCTGTATTTCTTTGTAATTGTGGGTTTTACATTTCTGGGGTTGTTTGAATCCCTACACATCTTCTAGGTGGATATTGGTGGCTTCTCACCTAATCCAACTGGCTTATTTGTATGTTTTCATGTCAGCACATCTTGTTGTACTTCTAGGGCCGTTTTGAAGGCCTAAACATTATTTTTTGGCTGGCCACAGTCAAATTGTAGACGGAGTTAGAGTTTGATGGCAGAATGTGTAGTTCTCTAAAAGACCTTTCCAACGGGCTATTATGTGCCTAAAACGGAGGTCGTATGCAAAAGTTACGACCCCAAGAAGTTGAGGTACCAACTTACCCATAGGGGCCCACATGACTTTTGACGTTTCACCTCCTAGGGTTAGGTTTTTGGATGTCTAGGATTTTGGCATTCATGAATAATATCAAAAAGGCCTCTAGAGCCTCATTGTAATTCATTCTGCTCAGATGGATGCACATAGCAGCCACATCTCTTCTCAGAGATAGCTACCACCATTCGAACAAGTGTTTTAGTTCTACAGTTTTACAGTTTCATCATATTTCATTATTCAATATATGATATTGTTCACTGGATGTTTGTGTTATTCTTCATATCTCAGTGTTTATTGTATTAAGTCTGTTAATCAGTTCGTTCTGCTCCTAAATCTGAATTAGGAAGATAAGCAAAAGAGATAGAAAGATATAAGACTTATAAGACTGAATTTGTTAGGGTTTATTATGAAAGATAAGAAAAGTGGTCTATTTTATCATTTGAGATCAAGAAAAGACGACTATTACTCTAGATTGAACTTGTACTCTAAGTAAAACTTGAGTTCTAGATCTTAGAATTTTTTTAGCATTGAGTGCTTCTTTGGAACTCAATAAGATGTATGTGTTTCTTCCTATCTTTCTAAATTACAGGGTAGTAAGAAAAGAGATCCCAAATAGCTATAGATAATATAGTCATTTCTTGTGTGATTGATTTCAAGCTAACGAGTTCATGCATTTGCATAAGATAATGACTTGAGATAACAAAGGGTATGTTAGTGCTTGAAATTTGCTTCTCATTTTCAAGCCCCAACCATTGCAACCATTAGTCCTGAGATCTTTTTCTAAGATTTATGCACGAAAAAAAGTTCATTGAGGTTAATGGACAACATGATAATAACAAATTCGAGTATTGACAACCTTGCTTCATTTTCATATTTGGGAAAATAGAGTGTTGGTTATCGAAACCTTGCATAAATTTTGATGCCCAAGGAGGGTGCAGGTTCAAGCTATGAGGAACCCTTATTAGATTCCAAATTATCCCTTGAAAGAAAGATCATTAGTAAGGGTGGATGTCAAGGACGTTGATGGCTTGATCAAAATGAAGATCAATGACCTATGTTCAAGATTAGGATTCGTTGAGCACATTGACAAGATTTGTCCATAAAATCATGCATATCATTATATCTCAACAAATTAATGATAGGTAAGACATGGTGTGAGAGTTGCCAAAAAGATAGGTTGATGCTCACCCATTGTCTAGTTAGAATGGAGAGGAACACGTCGAAGGAAGGTGGGATTCAAAGGATAAGATGGTGTTAGAAGTCACCAAAGTCTTTCCTACTCTCATATTTGGAGAAATCAATAGATGGTGGAGAGTGTTATCATCACTATGCATGGGAGAAGATAGGTTCAAATGAAAATTGATAAGAGGCAACATAAAGACATGAAAGAACTAGTAAACACACACATGGACCAATTGTAAAAAAACGCATGGCACTTAAGCCTTTCATCTAATCAGTGTGTAGTGAAAACCTTGGTTTTAATGGTTTTTTAAATAAGCAAAAGAGGGAGCTTGAGTTTTGAATCCTTGCAAAGATAAAAGTATATCTATAGCCATTGGAATATGAACCAAGTTATACTCTAGACTCATCCAAAATGGATCCCAATAATCTCTCATTCTAAAATTTGTAATAAAAGTTTAGTTTTAGTAAAGTTTGAAAAAAATGTCAAAAAGCTAAAGCCATAAGGAGATGAAACAAAACATCTTGATGGTTGGCCTTCCAAGGCGGCTCTCTAACAAAGAACAAACTTTATTGAAGTAAAGGACAGAGAGCAAAGAGAGACAGAAAGCACATACAACTTAGGAAGAAGAAGGGCCACCAATAGAGTTATAAAGGACTTGGGAAGAAGAAATATTCTCAAAGATTAAAGGATGAAAGAGTTGTTGAGCATATCCAAAGCAATCTACAAGATACAACCATTGAGTAAGAATACATAAAATCTCTATGTGAGAAGATATGGTTGAATGTCAATTGATAAAAGGCAACAGAAAGACATGAAAACACTAGTAAGCACACACATGACCAACTGTAAAAAGACACATGGCACGTAAGCCCTCCATCTAATCATTGTGTAATGAAACCTTGTTTTAATAGTTATTCAAATAAGCAAAAGACGGAGCTTAAGTTTTGAATCATTGCAAAGATAAAATTACATCTATAACCATTGGAATATGAACCAAGTTATACCCCAGACTGATCCAAAATGGATCCCAATAATCTCTTATTTTAAACTTTGTAATAAAAAAATAGTTTTGGCAAAGTTTGAAAAAACAATTCCAAAAGCCAAAGCCACAAGAAGATGAAACGAATCATGATCATCGTGATGGTTGGCCTTCCAAGGAATCTCTATAACAAAGGAGGGAATTTATTGAAGAAAATGATAGATATGAAAGAGATATGGAAAACAAATACAACTTGGGAAGAAGAAGGGCATTGACAAAGTTATGAAGGACTTGGGAAGAATAAATCTTCTCAAAGGTTGGAGGATGAAAGAGTTGTTGAGCCTATGCACGAACAACGAAGATTGCCCATGATCCAAAGAAATTTACAAGATATAGCCAGTGAGTAATAATACACAAAATCTCTATGTAAGAGTTTATAGATCACCCTTTGTAAGAATTTATTGAGCAAAAATAAGAACTAAGGCCAAATATTTGTGATCTAAAATGAATCTGAATAATCTCTCATTTTAAACTTTGTAATAAAAAAATAGTTTTGGCAAAGTTTCAAACCAAAATTCCAAAGTCCAAAGATATCTCCCTAAATCATGCATATTATGGATCTCAACAAATCAATAATAGGCAAGACATGGTGTTAGAGTTTCTAGAAAGATAGGTTGATGCTTGTGTGACACTCTCCCATTGTTTGGTCGGAATGGAGAGGGACACATTGAAGGAAGGTGGGATTCAAAGGGTAAGATGGTGTTAGATGACACCAAAATCCTTGCCTTCCCTCATATTTGGAGAAATCAATAGACGGTGGAGGGTGTTATCAACACTATGCATGGGAGAAGAAAGAGTCAAATGTCCATTGATAAAAGGACACAAAAAAGACATGAAAGTGCTAGTAAACACACTCATGGACCAATTGTAAAAAGACATGTGCCACTTAAGCCACATATAATCATTGTGTAATGAAACCTTGTTTCAATGGTTATTCAAATAACCAAAAGAGGGAGCTTACGTTTTGAATCATTGCAAAGATAAAAGTATATATATAGTGATTGGAATACAAACCAAGTTATACCCTAGACTAATCCAAAATGGATCCCAATAATCTCTCATTTTAAACATTGTAATAAAAATTTAGTTTTGGAGAAGTTTGAAAAAAATGTTCAAAAGCCAAATCCATAAGAATATGAAACAAATCACCTTGATGGTTGGCCTTCCAAGGTAGATCTATAGCAAAGGAGGACCTTTTTTGAAGAAAAGGATGGAGAGGAAAGAGAGATGGGAAGAAAATACAACTTAGGAAGAAGACGGGCACTGACAAAGTTATGAAGGACTTGGGAAGAATAAATCTTCTCAAATATTGGAGGATGAAAGAGTTGTTGATCTTATACACAAAAACCAAACATTGTCCCTAATTTAAATAAATCTACAAGATATATCCAATGGGTAAGAATACACAAAATCTCTATGTGAGAGTTTATAGATCACCATTTGTAAGAATTTCCTGAGCAAGAATAAGAACTAAGGCCCCAAATTTGTGATATGAAATGGATCTTAGTAATCTCTTATTTTAAACTTTGTAACAGTTTTGGCAAAGTTTGAAAAGAAATGTTTAGAATCCAAAGATTTCTCCGACCTCTCGTTGAATCTTGACATATCAACAATAGGCAAGACATGGTGTGAGAGTCACTAGAAAGATAGGTTGATTCTCTCCCATTGTTTGGTTAGAATGGAGAGGAACACATCAAAGGAAGGTGGAATTTGAAGGGTAAGATGGTGTTAGAAGGCACCAAGTCTCACCTGTCCTTGTATTTGGAGAAATTAACAAATGATGGAGGGTGTTATCATAACTACATATGGGGAAAGATATGGTCAAATTTTAATTGATAAGAGGAAATGGAAAGACATGAAAGTGATGGTAAACATACACACAGACCAATTGTCAAAAGACATGTGGCACTTAAGCCCTGCATCTAATCATTGCATAATGAAACCTTGTTTTAATGGTTATTTAAATAAGTAAAAGAGTGAATATGGGTTTTGAATCCCTATAAAGATAAAAGAATATATATAGCCATTGGAATACAAACCAAGTTATACTCCAAACCTACCTCAATTTCAATCAATTAGTACCATGAACACAACCACTTATTTTAGTTGAAATGTGGATCTCTTGATGGTTGGTCTTTAATTGGGCCATCCTAGAGGTCAAGGATTGCCTACACCAAATTGATGGATTTTCCTTTAGATTATTAGGGGAAATAAACATAGGCATGGAATTAGCTTAATGATGTCATCCAAGGGATGAGCCATAATCAGTGAAGTACTCTCATTTCTTCTTAGAGAGGCAATCACAAGGTATGGTAGCCCACAAATTCAATTGATACACAAAAGTTGATATACACTCATGAAGTCAAGGTGGATATAAATGCCTCTACTTTACACATAAATCTAAATATTGAGGTAGGTGGGGATGAATGTCGCCCATGCCTCGGCCTCCTAAAATCATCTGCAAAGGTGGAGGCGATTGATTGTGTTGAAATGGAAGATTGTGATCCCATCTTGGGATTTTTGTGAAGCAATAAGACCATGGGGAGAATTTAATCAAGGTTATTTGTCTCAAAGAAGTTGGTGAATATGCATTAATTCAAGTGACTATCACCACCAATTAGTTGAGTTTCTTCAACACTTATTTATAAATAGAAGTTAGGCGAAGAACATGTCGAATCCTTTTGTATTAGTGATTTTTCTATTGGTCCTATATTACTAGTTTATTCATGCTCTAGAAGTGTCATCATCCCTCCTCTCCTTTTTATATCTCAAACTTTCTATTTAAGGCTACAATGAGATGTTCTAGGGATTACTCATAATTGTATTTTTCTCATGGATTGTGTCCCCATAAAGTATACATAGGAGAAGAAATTGATGTAGTGACCCTTCTATCGATCCCCTAACATTTTTTGGTAAAATTGAATGATTATTGGTTAACTGCTTAGATTATGTTAGAATTATGAATCTTTGTTTGATGATGATATTTGCTATTTTGTTTACTTGATTGCTCTATTTTATTTGGTTGTTATTGAACTATTATTTATTTTCAAATGCTTTCATTATTATTTTGGATAGTAATATGAGAGGTCTGATCTAAAATGACTCATTGAAATTACATTTCCTTGTTAGGTTTTTCCATTCTTGTTTTTGGGTCCTTTGATGATGTATGGTTTGACTCGATAGTGTAATGGTGAATGCACTAGTCAATTGTAAAACCTGCTTTGTAAAATCTAGAGTACATGAGATTTAAGAATGAATATGATTATAATTAAGGATACACCACTTGCATTGAAAAAGCACCATCCCTAAAGGGAGAAAGTTATTGTTGAGATGACAATGGGCATTGCCTCTTCAACGATTCCTTGGAGACCTTTCTAGAAAACAATTATTGAAGGTTGATAACCTAGGGGGAGTTCGGAAACCAACATTGGAACTACCTCATTGTCAGGGAGAAGACTAGTTCCTTGAGATTTGTAGTTGCAACTAGAAATTTTGGTGAGTGTAAGATCTTTGAAAATTAAAAAGATCACTTGGAAACTCCACTAAGGAGAGAAGTATTACTCATTGCAAATTCAAATCTTACTCGTTACATGTCCTTGGTGAGAATAAGTAGTAGTATTTAAGGAAATGTGTAGTTGCAACTAGAAATTTTGGTGAGTGTAAAATATTTGAAAATTAAAAATATCACTTGGTGACTCCACTAAGGAGAGAATTCCTTCTCATTGCAAATTCAAATCTTACTTGTTACATATCCTTGGTGAGAAATCGTAGTATTTAAGGAAACTTGTATTTAAGGAAATTTGTAGTTGCAACTAGAAATTTTGGTGGGTGTAAGATATTTGAAAATTAAAAATCTCACTTGGTGACTCCACTAGGAGAGAAGTCCTACTCATTACACATTCAAATCTGACTTGTTACATGTCCTTAGTGAGAACAACTAGTAGTATTTAAGTCATAATGTCAATTGGGCACTCTAGTTTGAAAGAATTGTTTAATTTGGACCCACCAAGAAGATCTTCTCGCCTTGACCTAGATTAAAAATGATTTGCATAAAGCATGAGCCAAAAGCATGGAAGGTTCTCCAAAGATTTAAGGTAAGAAAAGTCTTAATCTCTCCCCTCAACCATTTTTTAACACATTTGCATCATATTGAAGAGGTTGGTAAGAATACCACTACAAGGAAAACACCTTCTAGTGGAGGTTTTTGTGAATCTTTTTAATGTTACAAGATTGGGAAAAATGATCAAAAAGCATTCCGCTAAAACCTTTGCACTTGGTAGTAGAGGTTGTAGCAGAGGTTTTAAATTTCCACTATAACTCAAAAATCTTGGTAGATACCCTGAATGGGGTGTCCTCTAGTTTAGGGAACCGCATGGCAGAAGGGACGACGACTTCCCCCTCCGTGCCATAGGGGGTCGAGACAATAAATGAAGTTGATGGGCCATGGGTACTTTAGTGGGAAAAAAATTGCATTATTGAGCTTGTCGATGATGAGGAATGGTGGAGGCATGATGGATCACATAGGGTATGTACCCCCTGTGGCTGAAATGCTTGTCATAGCAATTTATGGGGTTCTCAGATGAGATGAGGATATGGATAGCTCATGCGATCCTGGGATTTCATACTTGCCCCTCCAACATGTTGATAATCATGTTCATGTCAAGCTCTGAGGGGTTTGTATGCCTGAAGATAATGGATATTCATGTTTTCAAGAGGCATCTCCACCCAATCACTAGGATAATTCTTCCCCTAGACCGGGTTGGTATTCTTATGAATTTGAGTTTCTTCTCTCTTGCTATCATCTTTGTTCCTTTCCCTTTCTACTATCTCATTTACCATCCTTCCATTTCTTTGATCCTCTATCCTATGGATCTTCACGGACATAATCCAAGTGCTTCCCCTATTGGCTCGTCGTGGGAAACCATAGCTGCAACAGACACAACTGATTATTTTCATTAAATTGTGCCAAAGGAGATCTAAGCCACCATGCTTTCTCTAGAGGTCGAGGTTAGGCTTGTAAGGGATTTTAAATATGATGAGGAAATTGAACAGATGGTGGGGGGTTTCCTTCAAGACATAGGAGGTACTAGGACAAGAAATTCCAAATATTTCAAAACTCTGGAGTTATATTGTCACACCAAAACCATGGTGGCCCTGGGGATGCTTTCCAAACATGAAGACTTTAGACAGTTGAAGTGTAGGATGGAGACTTTGGAGGAGAAAAATGACTATTTGGTTTCAATGATTTCATGGATGGCTCAATGTCTAGGAAGTATCTTTTCACCCTCCAGCTGGAACCTGTGCCTAGAAGAGGCCCTCGAATGTTGCTAATCGCTCAAGAGAGACTGACCCTTCCTCTCCTTAGGATCCTCATGCCCAGTACTAGCATGTTCTACAGGTCTCTATGTCTATTTTTATATCAGTTTTTTGTTATAATTATCCCTAGAGGCTCAACACATCTTTGTTGGTTCAGTACTCTTCAAAATTTTAGTTATAGTTAGTCCGTTATAGCCTTGTTTCCCCATAGGGGCGTACAATTTTCTCAGTTTATTTTGGACTCCAAAAGACTATCATGGTATTTTTGGCAACTAGTTAACGTCATACATTACTCTATATATGTAAATCTTGTTCATAATTAATATATAAACTCTTCTTACTTATAAAAAATAATAATAACCTGGGTCGATAGAGGTTCCGGTGGAGGTTTTTTTATTAGTGTGATTATAATGATATGGTGCACTAGTGCATCAATTATATATAATATGCATCGATGCACTACTAAATGGTATGCATTGGTGCTTCAAAAATACCTATACTAAGTATTGGTGCATACAACATATTTTTGAAGCCTCGATGCAAATTTTAGTTATAAAATGTACCGAGGTGCTTCTATCAATAAAACACATCAATGCACCATGTCTTAATATGCACTGGGGATTTATGATTTGTAAACTATTTCGATATTCCACTATAACAGGTCATCACAACAGATCTTGCAATATTCTAAAATATTTTTTATGCAGGTTTATTTCTTTAGATCTCAAATTTATTATCATTAACTTTTTCTAAAATTTGTGAAAATAACTGAAATATGAAAATGAAAGAACAATCAAATGAACACAAGATATATCTTGAGAAACCCAATGTGGGAGAAAACCTTGCTATAAGGTGAGGTCTATGCCATGCTCTGTTTCTTTAGTTTTAAAAATGCAAATACAAAGAAAGGGGCACTCACTATGGATTTCCCTTTGACACTGTGGGTTGAATGGCTGCTACAAAATATTCTTCCTCCTCTATTATGCTCTCAAATCCCATTCCTAGACTCTCAACTCAAATCTGAAACAAGCACAATGCTAAAAGAATGTAACCACCTCTCTTCCTAGCAGCCCAATGTTTAGCATATCTCGATAGCCATCTAGGGTTAGTTTGTTTGCATGCCTCAACCCTTAATTAGTGTTAGGTTTTAGAACTTATAGAATATTCTTGAAATTCCACATATGGCTAACCCCACATGTGTGGGTAATGGGAACTAACATAGAATCCACTCGGTACCATGGTGGTCACTAAGGTAGGTCAACTCATAACTTCCACATGTGATATTTTATTAAGGTGGTTTTTGCCCCGTTGGAAATTTCTCGGTGTTTAGAACATTGTCGAGGGGATAAAGCTACGCTTATAAATTTTTGACCCCAAAAAGTGTCATTTGATACTTCAAAATGGTTCTGGAAGTTTTTGAACCCCAAATCTCCAAACTAGGACTTGCCACTAAAATGGGCCTTGAAATCCAATTCCTCCAATTTTTCCACCTAGAAAGTACCAAGATAGATGGAAAATTATATAATGATCCATTTTGGATCATACCTCCCCATTTAGGGAGGATTTTGGTCCCCAAAATATTTTATTGATTGAGCTAAGGAAATTTTTACTCTAACTTCTCCTTGGATTTGTTAGTGTTTCATGGAAACCTGCACAAAAGACCTAGCTAAGGCATACACAAACAAATATTATCAAGAAAAGGAAGAGAGATACAATATGAAGAATGAGAATCAATGTATATTATGATATGACTAATGAGTGAGTGATATTCACTCATATAGGCAATGACATCCTATCTTAGGAATGCATGCATAAAGTGATGGTCTAAAATTAGAAGGTCTAAAATTAGAAACTCTAAAATAGAACTAGTCAGTTAACTCCCACTGAACTAGTGTGTCTAAAATAGAAATTTCTCTAACACCTCCCCCCCCCTCCTTGAACATCACTATGGAGTAAAAAATGAGTCCCGGCTACTAGGCCATATTAGGTACTCATGTACAATGTAACTAATGAACATTGAATAAAAATGAGGAAAGAGGGAAAACCACGTGGGGACAAAACCCCCCCTCAAAAGACAATGTATCGAAAGAAGAAAAGGAAACTACTAGGAAAATGTGTTCTTCACTATAAGACGATCCCACAAAGTCTGAAACTTCTTCCCACTGAAAGTCTTCGTGAAGATATATAAATATTTATGGATTTGATGGAGTCCTTTGGAAACCTGTCTAGCCTTGTACCTCTTGATCCCGTGGACCCATCTGCACCTGAAGATATTCCTTTCTGGTGGAAGAGGAACCAGATGCCAAGTTTGATTCTTTAGGAGTGATCATACTCATTTTGCATGGCTACTTTCCATAATGGATTGCCCACATCCTCATTGTAGAGTTGTGGATCAAAAGATTGAACCATATAGCAATGCATGGGAATCACAGGTTATGAAGTTAAAAGTACATGAGAAGGCTCCTCATGATGAGATTGAGTCCTCCTCGAATCCAATGGAATCCCTGCAAGGATACCTACTTCCCAAAGTGTGAATTGTGCCTTCTTGGGCATCCCCTGAAGCTTTAGCGCTGACTTCTTATCTAGTTGTACTACCTGCTTATTTCCATGTACATAATCTTAGTGTATGGAATCATATATGATGTCTGAAATTGATGGAAGCACGAGAGTATATGAATGTTTCACTAGAGGTGCATGCAAAGTACTCTCCTTATGTGTAAGTAGAAAAGAGGAGTCATCATCAGAAAACTTAGTGAATTTATACAACCTTGACTTGTGATCCACCTCACCAATTGCAATGATGGAATTGTCATGCATGTCAATTACTGAAACTGAATATGATGTAAATTCAACCTTTGTACCTTTTTGAGTGATCTAATAAACTGAGAGTAGATTCATAGAAAGCTTTGGAACATGTAAAACATTCTCAAAACTACCATTATGGAGTTCCACTCACCCTTCTACTGCTATTGCTACTGGAGTATCATCCCCCATGAGAATAGGGGGCCTTGAGCATGGACTCAAAGAAGAGAAAACTTCCTCTTTCACTACCATATGATGGGATGCACCATAATCTATAATCCATGAATCAGATGAGGTATTGATTGCAACAATAACATGATGATTACCTTTCTTAGGAGCATAATCTTCTTCCTTCTGCTTCTTGACTCCCTCTGGAATGATGTTTCCAAGGTTGTTCTATTGAAGTGAATGTGCCATAAGATCGATTTGTTTCTTCATGCATGTGGATTCTTCATGATTCGATTTGTTGCAATAAGTGCAGTGCTTTCCATTCTTCTTCTTCTTGGAATCTGAAGAGTCTTTGGAACTTGAAGAATCGTTAAAGGGTTTGGAATATCCCTCCTTCTTGTTCTGTTTCTCCTTTCCGTTATGTTTGGATAATCCTTTTCCATCATGCACGATGAGTGCATGTGATTTGGGATCCTTGATTAGGCCCATACGAATGAGTTTTTTCTGTTCTTGTGTGAGAGACTCAATGAATTGAGCCATCGTAGGAATTTTCCATTTTGTTCCAAAAAGACATGCCAAAATGGAAATTGGAGACATATACAACATATTATGGTCCTAGCTTGGCCAAGATTGTTAGAATAAGTTGTTTCTCTTGTGTAGACTTGTCAATACCACATTCACCCAAGCTCAATATCAAAGATTTAAATTTAGTAAATAAATCATGTATATTATCAAAACTTTTAGGGTCTAAGGTATTCAACTCTACCTCAAGCATATGACCTTGCATATCATCCTGCTTTCCAAAGAGTCCTTCCAAGGTGGTACATATCTTGCTTGGAGTATTGCATACGACAACATGAAACCATAAATCAATGGATATTAACTCAAGAAGTAGTCATGTGGCCTCAACTTTACCATTCACCCATCTGGTCTTCTCAAGTGCTGATGTAGGTTCTATTTCTGTCTCCATCGTCAAATTATATAGTCCTTTTATTTTGAGTTGGAATGTGGCCTTCAGATTCCATTCAAAATAGTTGTATGGTGTGAGTATTATTACCATACTTGATTGAAGAAGATGCATTGTCTCCATCCTTGCTATTGATTCTGAAAAGATCCTGAAAACCTAGATCGTGGATTCCGAGATATGATTGATGGTTCTATGGCAACTATAGATATGATAAAACAAATATATCTCCTAACATACAATGTGGGTTTTGGATATTTTTGGTGAGCATGAGCATCCCTATGTTATACGTCTCTGGTCAAAATTTCAGCCCGACCCAGATCATAGATTTCAAGATATGACCGTTTTACTGCAGAAAACCAATTTTCTGGAGGGCAGCTGAATTGTCGCACCCTAGAGAAGGATGTAGTGCGACTATGTTGAATCATCACATCCTAGAAATGGATAGGGTGCATCGATCCAAATTTTCTAGAGGGAATATTGAATCGTCGCGCCCTGGTGAAGAATACAGTGCGACAATGTCACACCTTGGTTGTGTATAGGCTGCGACAATTCTTGAAAAAAACAAATTCATAAGTTGGAGTGCGACCGTCGCACCCTAGCAATGATAGACTGTTTCGATTAACCATCACACCCTAGCAATGGATAGACTGCGTTGATTGACTGTAACACCCTAGCAATGGATAAACTACGTCGATTCCAATTGTCGCACCTTTCGATAGGGATAGGCTGTGATGATGGCATAAACTAGGTTTACTCAATAATTAAATCCTCTTTCGCTCTTCTCTAGCTTGTCTGGGTTGCGCCAAGCAGCTCGACTTTGATACCATGTCAGTGTTTCATGGGAACCTGCACAAGAGACCTAGCTAAAGCATACACAAACAAATCTTCTCAAGAAAAGGAAGAGAGATACAATATGAAGAATGATAATCAATGTATATTATGATATGATCAATGAGTGAGTGATATTCACTCATATAGGCAATGACATCCTATCTTAGTAATGCATGCATAATAGTGATGGTATAAAATTATAAATTCTAAAATAGAACTAGTCAATTGACTCCCACTGAACTAGTGTGCCGAAAATAGAAATTTCCCCAATAGGAGTACCATTTTTCCTCTCCTAGAAGTTGTCCTTTACACCTGATCTGCCAGAGATCATGCTGCCCATGTATGGTAGTTCTATAATTCTTCTACAAAAATGTATCTTCTGCTAACTCTACGTAATATTTTGGTGCTAAGTCCTCTATGATAGGTAGGAACTGATCCTCGATTTCCTGATCCAACATGGAAGGCTCATAGAGTTTTAGATTTTCCACACTCACTACTGAGTAAGTGTGCATATATGAAGGTAAACTGAATTTGTAGGCATTGTCACCCACCTTCCCAAATACCTAAAAAGGACCATATTGTAGAGCCTTGATCTTCTTACCCATACCTTGTAGCCTTTCCTTATTAAGCTACATTCAAACTCTATCTCCCACCTTGAATTTTTTCTCAGTTCTATGTTGATCATGTTGGGCCTTGTAACTTTACTATGAATTCTTCAACATCTCTTGTAATTGAAAGTGAATTTTCCTAATGTTTTCAGAAAATTTATCTTCTTTCAATGCTTCTCCTATGATGTCTTCACTCAACCCCCCTTGCTATCCATAGACAACATCCAGGGGTGAAGGCGGAAAATACCTAAAGCAAGTTTCGAAAGGGGACTTACTGGTAGAAGTATGGACTGCTCTGTTATAAGTGTGTTGAATGTAGATCATATTTTCATCACACATCTTTGGATGCTTTTAATTATAACCCCTCAAAATTTGAGCTGAAGTCCCATTGACTAATTCTATCTACCCATATATATGTGGATGGAATGTTGTATATCTCTTCAACTTGGTGTCCATCTTCTCCCAAAGTGTAGTCCAAAAGGCAAAGAGAAATTTGGTAGCCCTATATGAGATGATGTTCCTTAGTATCCCAAAGTGCACCTAGACCTGTTCAAAGAACATGTTTGTTGTTTTCTTTTCCTTGATGGTATTTTTATAAGGCATAAGAATGTACTTCTTGTTGAAACTATCAACTACCACAAACACATAGTCAGTTCCCTCCGTGGTTGTTGGCAAACCACCAAAAAATCCATGGAAATGATTTCCCAGGGTCGAGTGGGCATTGGTAAGGGATGGTATAAACCTTGATTTCTATTACTGGGATTGCTATTACAACAATGTATGCATCCTATAATATCCTCTAATATATCGATCTACATCTTACATTCTGGGCCAATACACATACCTTTATAAGTTGGAAACTATCTTCCCAACAATAAAATGTCTTGCAACCTTGGAGGTGTGAGCCTCTTTGATAAGATGTATTCTTTCACCTTTAGGGACATAGAGCTTGTCTAGCTTGTAGAGCATCCCATTGTAGATATGATATTTAGCCTTACCATCACCTTCTTCTACATGAATTTGGCCCTATAGATGCTAAAACACCTCTTTAAATTCCTCATCTTCTATATATGCATTTTTGTATGTATCATGGGTAACATGATCCATGTGCATAAGAGTTCTGAAAGCTATAATATTGGATCCAAGTGGCCTTGAAAGCATGTTTTCCAACTTATAATTTCTTCTTCTTGGCATCCTTCTTATAGTTATTAAGATTCCTCTCTAGATGTAGCTTTCAACACTTATCTTCAGCGTGACCATCTATATTACATTTATTGCAGTGGTTGTTTGGATCCTTGCACTTGTGTGCACTGGATATCGTCTTGTTATATTTTCCTTTCCACTTCTTCCCCTCCTTGGAAGAATCTTGGTGGTATTCATATTTAGAACCACTTGAGTTGTCCTTTCTTATGGCCCATGTTCTCTAGGTACTATTGTTACGAGGAAAATCACTCTATGGAATGGGGTAAACCACAATAGACAGAATGACTACATAAATCAACTATAATCCCAAGTATGCTATATAAATGTAAATGCCAATCAAGACAATATAAAGAGCCTACCTTGTCCAGACGTTTGATGAAGACCACCGTTGAGCACACAACTCAAAGCTCTATACCTACAACTTGTCCTCAACAACCAAGATACGCAAGCATATGGTGATAATATATAAAGTTAGCACATATAATAACATAATCCATTAACATTCATAACAAATACATCCATGGAATTATAATTCAAATATTTGCAAGACATCAATTAGACGAGAAAAGAGTATTTCTATTAAAATATGATCAACATAAGTATACAAGTGACAAACTTTTGTGTCAACATGTCTCGAAACCAAGAAACTAAGTCCCTTCCAGTTGGTCTTCCACCACTTTAATCCTCCACCAAAGGCAAGCTCATATAAGAGAGACAATGAGTTTCTCCATCAAAGAGGGAAGAGCTTGGTGGTTGAACAATGTCTTCAGACTTTAAAGGACAAAGAGATGCAGACTCAATATGAAGTGAATAATTTCTCCAGAGTAACGTTTCTCTCAAAAGTTGAATTCTCCTCTTCCACGGCTTGGATATGGCACATTTTATAGCCTTCAAATGGAACCGAAGGGTTGAGTAAGAATGTTTCTAGTATATGGAAGGTCAAGGATCATGGATCTCATGACATGACATGGAAACCCAACACAATTTTTATTTTTTAGCACCAAACTCGATGTACACGGGTTGTAGTGGTGCAACCTGCATATACGCAAGTTGTCTAACTGGTAGGGTGTGTATATGTGGAAAAATATGATTTTTAGCTCTGGTAAGTGCAAAAGGGGACTTCAAGTTTGCATAGGGAAATGGAAAAGGCCTTATGAGCATGTTGCATGGGGTGAGGAAAATCTTGCTACAACAAATGCCCCCTAATGTGTGAGGTCAGAGGAGTATCTGCGATGGCCGAAATATATTATAATTCCCAGAATTGGAGTAATGGAGACCCAACTGGATGAACTAGTTGCTCATAAGAGTATTACAATCTGTAATGACTTTGTACACATGGCTTCCAATCTGAATTACGTTGCGGATCCATGTGGAAATATACCAAACAACTGTTCATGGCCATGAATAGGAAATACAAAGTGGATACATGCCATAGGTTGTCATGGTCACGAACAAGGCCCAGTGAAAACCAGTCTCAAAATCAATCTGAAGATATCTATGTAGAATGGAATACAATCTGATATTTCGTGATCACTGAATTCATATAGGTATTGGTCCAATGAATGATAGCAACAACTCAAGAAAGATGCAACTATAAACTGATGTCTTCAAGTCTTCTACACGATCCACCAAAGGTGCAAGTCTACATCATGTGAATAGATAAGTTGAGGTCGAACACAATGAGACTTCGTTTGATTACTGGTCATTAAGGTATACTTTTAACAAACGTGAGACAACCTACTGATAATGAAAGTAGGTATCAAGGCACCGAGTACATTCTTACAAGTGTGAATAAAGGTGTTGAGGTCGAACACTTGAAGAATTCATTGATTATGAGACATTGACATATTCCCAACTGTCGATGGTGAGAGAACCTGCCATTGATGACTTCAAGCCTCTAGGCCTCGTTTCTAAAATAGATGAGCTGAAGTTGATGGAAGGAGACCCGTTGAAAGGAGAGCATTAAGGCAACTCTCATCAGTCAGCACAAGGTACAAAGAAATAAATTCATGATTTGGAGGAACTTGGACAAAGA